>JAQQSV010016292.1:0-11875 GCA_028646515.1 Pseudochirops corinnae | reverse complement strand
GGTCAGTCAATGAGGTGGAGGACTTTCAAGCATTCTTGCTGAAAAACCTAGAACTGAATAGAAAATTTAACATTCAAATACAAGAAGCATGAGAAGATAAACATGGAAAAGAAATCATAAGGAACTTATCAAAGTTGAATTATTTACATGCCAACATGAAAAAACAATAATTGTAACTTAATGAAACTTTTCTCAGTATGAGGATAGGTGAAGGGAATACAAATGTATATATACATATACATGGACATATGTCTATATAGGAGGATATTTATATGTATATATATATATGCTATGAATACGTATCTGAGTATGTGTATATATGTGTACATAGAGGGCACAGGATCAATTGAATAGGAAAGGATGATACTTTAAAAGGTGAAATTCTGAGGTGGGAGAGGATTAGAATGAGAGGAGACAGGGAGAGACAAAATGGGGTTAATCATCTCATATAGAAGAGACTAGGGACAATTGTTACAATGGAGGGGAAGAACAGGAAGGCAAAAGGAAAGGCAAAAAGGAAGGCTTAAAGGAATGACATAAATTCTAAACTAGGTATCTTGCCACACAGGAGAGTAGAGGAGATGGGGATGAGAGTTGGGATGATGGAGGGGAGGGCAAGGTGGAGGGACTACGGTAAAGGGACAGGGACAGGGTAGAGAATAGAACAAGGGCAGGGGCGGGATAGGAAGGAGGGACATATAATCAATCTCTTACAATATATCCACTGTGGAGATGTTCTGCATAACTACACATGTATAGCCTGTATTTAATTGCTTGTCCTTCCACTAGGGGTGGGGGACAAGGGAGGAAGGGTAAGAATCTAGATTTTAAAGTTCTATAATCAAAAGTTAAAAATATATATGTATGTATATATTACTGTTATTATTATTAACTACATCCAACTGGGAATTAAGATATACAGGCACTGGAGTAGGGAGACCCATCCGGCCCTACTGGAAAGTCAGAGGGCGATGGGGGAGGACATAGGAGACAGCAGATTGGGGGAGGGATTATACAGTTGGATAGGGCTGTTTTGGGGTGGTGGGCAGGGGAAAGATGGGAAGAAAATTTGTAACTCAAAATCTCTTGGAAATAAATGATGTAAACAAGAAAATAAATAAATAAATAAAAAAAAAGACTTCCCATGGGAAATAGCATCTGAGCTAACCCTTGAAGGAAGCTAAGTATTCAAAGAAATGGAAAGAAGGAAGGAGTTCTTTCTAGGCATGGCATGGCGTGTCATTTGATTTTGTTTGAGAGGGTAGTAACTGTGGTAATAGAAAGAAGAAGAGATGCTGTAAAGGTAGAATTAATAAGCCTTCACAACTGCTATGAGGGAAAGTGAAGAACTGAGGTTGCTTCTGAGAGATAAACCTGAGAGACATACAGGATGGTTTTCTATCATCATTCAAGTTTCCCATTCCATCTTGTACCTAACTGACCTCCATGACTGCAATATCCTCTCTTCATCTCCACCTCATTCAATCCTTAAGTTTCCTTTAAAGCACAATTTGAGCACCATCTCCTTTCCTAATCCCCCTAGTTATTAGTATTCTTTGTATTACATTGTGCGTACCTTGTATTTACTTTTGTTTTGCCCAAATAAAACTTGAAAAATGTGAAAAAAAAAAGATTTAATTTGGGGGTGAGGAGTATTTTATATGCTGTTACTTTACTGAAATGTCTCATTATGTTAATTTTTAATTGAATTTCTAGGTTCTTAATGTAAATCACCACATAGGGCATATAAAAAAGTGGTAATTTTATTTCATATTTTCCTATATCTATTTCCTAAATTTCTTTTCCTTGTTTTATTGCTATAACTAACATTTCTAGAACTATATCAAATAGTAGCATAATAATGGATATCCTTACTTTATCCCTTATCTATCAGAAAGGCCTCTAGTATTTCTCCATTACAAATGATGCTAGCTTTTGGATTTAAATAGGTTTCTTTTTTTAAACTATATTAAAGAAAAGTTGAATCAGACCATTGCTTTCTAGTGCTTTTTTTCTTTTTAACAGAAAATAGTTTTGCATTTTCTAAAAACATTTTCTAAACTTATTGATATAATTATATGATTTTTATTATTTTTTTAGTCTAATCTGTTTTTAAATTTTCCTAATATTGAACCAACCATGAATTCTTGGAATAAATCCAAACTTACTACAGTATGAAAATTCTTAGTATGTTGTTTTTTTTTGTAATATTTTATATTTTATTTATTTATATTTTTATATCAATAATTATTATATTGGTTATCTTTCCACTTTTTTCAGGTATCAGGACCTTATTTGCCTCATAGAAGGAGTTTGGTAGAATAATATCTTTATTTCTGAAAAACTTGTATGTAAATTTGGTTAATTTTTCTTTGACTAAGTTTCATCAAAGTCATTTGTAAATCTTTGTAATCTTGAAATATTTGTCCTTTTCAGGTTCATTTAAGCCTAGTTCATTTTCTTTTTCTAAGACTGGGTTATTTAAATTATTTGCTTTTATGATACTGATGTTACATATTTTTTAAAATTTTCATCTATTCCATTTTTTTGGTTCATTCATTCATTCATTCATTTATTTTTAAAATGTTATTTTATTGTTAGTTTTTGGAATAACACAAGCATTTCAGTAACATAGTACAATAAAAAAGATGACTGGCCATGAAACTGCAAAATCCAATATGTACTACTTGCTGTTCCTTTCAAACATACAACAAAATTATCATGTAAATGTTTCCCCCTCCCCCTTTTTTCTTCCCTATCCATCCCCTGCCTTAGAGATGGCTACCATTAGATATAGATATGTATGCATACATACATATATGTATGTATATACATAATTATTCTATAATACTCTATCAGTTCTTTCTCTGAATGCAGATAGTGTCTTTCTTCATATGTCTTTTATACTAAATTTGGGTATTTATAATAGTCAAAATAACTTATTCATTCAAAGTTATTCCTAAAACAATATTGCTGTTACCATATGCAATATTATCTTGGTTCTGCTGATTTTGCATTTCTTTATTTCAGATAAGTCTTTCCATGTTTTTCTAAGGTTATTGAACTCATCATTTTTAATAACACATTTGTATTTGTATTCCATCATAATCATATACCACATCTTGTTCAACCATTTCTCAATTGACAGGCATTCCTGTGATTTCCAGTTCTTTGCCACCACAAAGAGAGCTGCTATAAACATGTAAACACATAGGTTCCTTTCCTTTTTCCCTAATCATCTTTGAAATAGACCAATTATACTGGTATTCTTGGGTCAATTCCAGATTGCTCTCCAAAATGGTTGGACCATTTCACAATTCCACCAACAGTGAATTAGTGTCCCAATTTTTCCCCATCCTCTCTGACATCTGTTGCTTTCCCTTTCAATTATTTTAGCTAATCTGGTGTCTGGCATGTGTATGTGTGTGTGTATATATACATATACATACATATACACATATGCGTATGTGAATACACACACACACACATATATATGTATATATCTATCTGTATCTATCTATCTATATATATATATACATATACATATATATATATACACATATATACATATATATATTCTATTTATCAGTTCTTTCTCTGGAGGCAGATAGTATCTTTCTTAACACGTCCTTTATGGTAAGGGTAATTTAAAAGCAAAACCTTTTGAAAAGAGACAGAGTCAAAGGAGAAAATAGAATAAGGGGAAGTGGGAGTTGGGGATAGGATGTAGGGAAACTATTAGTTTTTCACAACATGACTATTATGGAGGTGTTTTACATAACTACACATATGTAACCTATATTGAATTGCTTGCCTTCTCAATGAAGGTGGGAGGGAGGGAATGGAGAGAATTTGTAACTCAAAGTTTTAAAAATAAATATTAAAAATTGTTTTTACATGCTACTAGGAAATAAGGTATACAGGCAATGCGGTATAGAAGTCTATCTTGCTCTACAAAAAAATAAGGGGGAAGTAGATAAGGGGAGGGGAGGGTGATAGAAGGGAGGACAGACTGGGGGCAGGGATAATCAGAATACATGCCATCATGGAGTAGGATGAAGAGAGAGATGGAAAGAAAACTTGGAACTCAAAATCTTGTGGAAATGAATGTTGAAAATTAAAAATTAATTAATTAATTTTAAAAAGCAAGCAAAAAATAAATGTAAGATGAATTGAAATTTTATTTTTTATACTATTAGAATTAAAATAAAGTTGAACTAAAAAAAAGAATGATGATGTCTAGGCTCTTTTTTTGATCATGGCTTTCAGGTAGTTCAGTAATTTTAAAATTATCTCTCTCAGATCTATTTTCCAGGTCTGTGGTTTTTCCAGTGAGATATTTCACATTGTATTCAATTTTTTTTCATTCCTTTGGTTCTGTTTTATAATTTCTTTATTTCTCATAAAGTCATTAGCTTCCAGTTGCTCCATTCTAATTTTTAAGGAATTATTTTCTTCAGTGAGCTTTGGACTTCCTTTTCTATTTGCCAATTCTGCTTTTTAAGACATTCTTCTCCTCATTGGCTTTTTGGACCTCTTTTGCCATTTGAATTAGCTTATTTTTTTCCAAAATTTTATTTTAGACTCAAATGCCAGAACACAAATAGAGAATAGAAACAAAAACATATCATAAACTTAATTATTGGAACTTAAATACAAAGTTGGAAAGAAATAGAAGCATGTCATGTGCATAGCAGAACATAAGAGAGGATTCAAAATATGTAACAATAAATTTTCATTTCAAGAAAGCCTATATGATAAATAATTCTTGTGGTGTTGAAAATTGTCCATCTTTTCTTTGCTTCCTTGTGAGTTTTCTTTTGTTCTCTGCTCTGCACTCTTTAACTATGTTCTTTTTTTGCCCTCCCTCCAACTCCTCCCCAGAAGGCCACAATAAAGTTGAGATATGTTTCTCTGTAACTGTAGATATATACATACACTCCCCCACCCCTAGAAGGCTACAATAAAGTTTAGACATGTTTCTCTATGACTATAGATATATACATACACACATATGTATGTATAAAGACATATACATTCCCAAACCTATTCTACTCCTGATTTTTGTTTTTATGTATATGCATATCTCTTGTTTCCTATCCCTCCTGCCTCCTTTACTTTACTTTTACCTACTACCTTGCCCTCCTATGACTTGCCTACCCCCCTTCCAAAGATCCCTCCCCTATCCTCCCATTCCCATAGATCTAAACATCCTCCTTTCTATATTCCTATTTACCTATTCTCTTACCCTCCCCTCTAAAGATCCCTCCCTTGTCCTCTCTTCCCTCCCTATGCCCCTACCATTTTATTTCTTCTGAATTTAGAAGACTTAAAATATATGTATTGTTTCCTCTTATACCCATTCCCTATGTAAGTAGGTTATAAGAACTACCAGCCCTCCTCCCCCATCTAATTCCTATGTATCAGTTCTTTCTCTTGCCCCTCATTTATATAAAATAATTACTCTTATTCACTGTTCCTAAGTGGTTTTATTTTTTAAATTCATATCATGCCCAGGTTTTCCCCAGTCTTTCTTATGAACTACCCAATTATTAATAAGAATCTTAGACATAAATTTTACATTTTACATATAAAAAGTAAACAGTCTGTCCTTATGGATCCCTTTTAATCAATCTTTGTTATGTAGCTTACATTTGGTTCTTATATGTCAAATTATATATTGTTTAGGATTTTTTTTTTAACAAAGTCTTAAAAACCTGAGAGTTTATCAAATACCCAATTTTTTTTCATTCAAGATAATAGTTAACTTTGCAGGGTATGATATTTTTTTACTGGAGTCCCACTTCTTTTGCTCTTACATACGTTGTGTTCCAAGACCTGTGGTCCTTTATTGTTTCTGCTGCTAGGTCTTGTGTAATTCTAATTGTGGTACCATCACATTTTAATTGTTTTAATCATAATGCTTTTAATAGTTTTTCCTTGAGCTGGGTATTTTGGAATTTGACTATGATATTCCTATGAGTTTTTCTCATAGGATCTCTTTTAAGTGGTGATCAATGGATTTTTTTCCTATTTCTTCTTTCCCCCCTTGTTCTAATGCTTCAGGACAATTTTCTTTAATTATGGCTTGTGTTATTGTATCAGGATTCTTTTTTTTAATCATAACTTTCAGTTAGTCCAATTATTTTATATTTTCTCTTCTTGATCTATTCTCCAACTCTGTTGTACTAATTTTCAAGGTGTCATCTTCTTCCTTAAGATTCTGAATCTCCTTTTCTAGTCAGTTGACTTTCCTTTCATATCCTTCTTGCTTTTCTTGGATTATTCTTGTTTTCTTTTTTAGTTTTTCCTTCATCTCTATAATTTGATTTTTAAAATCTTTTTTTAAGGTTTTCTATAAATTCTTTTTGAGCAGGTGACCTTTTGACATTAACTCTTTTGAAATTTCTTTACTTTCATTTCCTCATCTGAAGATGAACCCTGGTCATCTCTAATCCCATAATAGGTTTCTATAGTGGGATTCTTTCTCCTTTGCTTGTGCATTTTGTGTGTGTGTGTGTGTTTGTGTGTGTATGTGTGTGTGGTGATAGCTTGGTTATTTGTAGTTGCCTCTATCACTGGGATATGGGAAATGGTGCCTCTTGCCCCACATTTCAGTTCTCCCTTCTAACCTGAAACCAAAGCCAAACCTCTAACCTTCTGTAAGTGCCCACAGTCAGGGGCCTTCTGCTCCATTGCTTCTGTACTCACTTGGCATGTACTGGTTTCTTTTTGCCTGCCCCAGCTGGGTCTGGCATTCCTGGTCAGCAGAGGCTCCCACCATTTTCCCAGGCTCAGACACCCAACTCCCTTCACTTTCACTGGGGTAAAAGTTCCAGTGGCTGGGGCTGAGGCAGCCTCTCAAACCAACTAACCTCAGGGTTTGCCACTTGCTGTTAAAATGGAACCTAGTCTGGAGGTGTTTACTCTTCGCCAGACCTCTTCCTGAGATTTTTCTTCTGATCTTCTCAAATTGTCCCAGGAGGACCCGGTTATTCCCCCATCTTTATTTATCTCTACCAATACATTGTTTGCCCCAAGGTGCTATTTTAACTCTTTTGAGGGGGAAGATCTTGACAGCTTGGAATTTTCTGTCCTACTCTGCCATCTTCCCAGAATCTTCTCCTAACCTATTTTTTAAGGCATTATTTTCTTCAGTATTTTTTTGGGTGTCCTTTAGCAAGCTGTCGATTCATTTTTCATGATTTTCTTGCACCACTCTTATTTCTCTTCCCAATTTTTCCTCTACTTTTCTTACTTGATTTTCAAAACCCTTTTTGAGCTCTTCCATAGCCTGCAGCTAATTCATATTTTTCTTGGTGGCTTTTGATGTAGGAGCTTTGATTTTATTGTCTTCTTCTGGTTGTATGTTTTGATCTTCTTCATTCCTATATTTTTTATTATTCCCCTTGACAGTCAAGATTTTTTGTTTCTCCAAATGAATTTTTAAACTAAGCTCTATAAAGTGTTCCCTTGACAGTTTGAGATAGCATTTAAACAGTAAATTAGCTTTGATAGAATTCTCATTTTTATTATACTGGCATGGTCCAGTCATGAACAATGAATAGTCTTACAGCTGTTTAAGTTATTTTTTATTTCTTTAACAAGAACTTTTTAATTACATCTTACAAGTATTTTGTGCCCTTTGGTAGATTTAGCTCCAAATACTTTATGAATTTTGTAGCTATTTTGAATGGGTTTCCTTTCTGTTTTTTTCTTTTGTATTTCTTTATTATTAATATAGAATTAGTGCTAATTTTTGTGATTTTATTTTCTAGGCCATGACTTTGCTAACACTATTAATTGTCTAAATTTGCATCTTTACTGATTCTCTAGGATTTTCTAAGTAAACCATCATGTCATCAGCAAATATGGATAGTTGTATCTCCTTTTTTATACCTGTAATTTTTTTCTCTTGTCTTATTGCTGTTGCCAGAATTTCTAGAACCATTTCAAATATTGGTGGGAGAGTTGGGCATCCTTGTTTTACTCCTGAAATTATTGGGAGAGTTTCTAGTATACACCCACAGTAAATATATTCTTCTGTTAACTCATTTATCTTGCCTTAGTATCTGAATTTGTCTTTGTACTAAGGCCAGACCCTTCTCCCTTCCATAGTCTTTGATAAAGTGTTTTATTTAGTCTGGTTTTGTTCCCTCAGTAGTCTGGATACTGATGCTGCTCTAATTCTGAATTAGGTGACTAGGACTAGAGAGCATCCTCTGATAGAATTCCATGCCTCTGAGGCTATCCTCTTCTGCTACCACAAGACTGGTTTCAGCCTGCTCTACCACCCTCCTTCCCTTCCTTACTTCCTTCTTTCCCTTAGGGAAAAAAGTTGGGGTTTGATTCATTTTATACCATGTCCCAGAGAGGGTCCAACAGTACACTATAGAACGTATTGGTCATCACCCTGCCCCTAGTGTTGGGACTACTTGAGCACTGCACTAGTCCTGTCCTCTCCCATGACTCAGGTGTCAGTCACCTAGATGCTTCACTGATTTGTCTTATGCTGTGGCTTTGGAGTGGGCTTCCTGGGTGCTTCGGCACTTTTCCTTGCTATAGTTCTTGTCTGGGTTGCTAGCATAATGACTTCTGGTACTGTAGAAGGCCCCAGACAACTACATATTTCCTGGATCTCTCTCCTGTGTATTTAGCTGGGGGAGCTCTGAATTCTTCTGTTCTGACAGACCAGGGTTGGCTTTCAGCCCTAGCTCAGGGCAGTGGCTTTTTCTTCCCCTGCTTTATCTCCTTTCATAATCCCACCAGGCTTTTGGTAGTTTTTCTTTTTGTGTAGTTCTGAACTGCATAGAGGAGCTTATTGCCTTTGTCTTCTCAGTGTTTTTTTTTTTTTAAATCATTCTTCCTTTCTGGTGCATTTTGAGAACTTTGCTATAATGATATGGGAGAACTGGGCTGTTCTAGGACCTTATCTTTGCCATAAATTACATTCTATAAGATCTTAGGGATATACTATGTAAGTGACCCTAGCTTTCTCTGAGATCGTCTTTAGAAACTGAAATAATTGGGTTCACTTGGGTCCACTCCTTGCACTGTACCATCCTGCTCCGTCCACCCAACATATGAGGTGACTACACTACAAAATATGAGTGATAGAGTACCCCATTAGAGTAACCACTTGCCTCCTCCCCCAAATGCATACTTGTCCCTATATCAGGGAGAGGAAATTTCATTTCATTTGCTTTTTTTCCTTTTCTAAAATTATTCATATGGTGGCCATATGAGGACTCAGTTGCTTTAAGACCACAGCCTTCATCTGTTCCCTGAGGAAGACCTTTCAGTTCCACATGGCAGAGTAAACATGAATAAATCCTGGAATTAGATGGAAATGAGATGTGGTATTGAGTTCTTTCTGATATGAGTGGCATTGGCCAAGCAGAGGTGGGAAAGGCCATGGGGCTTTTAGGAACAGGGCCTAGCCAACCAACCCTGGAATCCCATTCACGGTCTGTTAAGGAGCATGCAATGCATAGTTAGCTAAATTTGGTTGTTGGGTTGTTTTGGTTTTATTTTTGTCCTCACACAAATACCAGAGTAGAACCTAAAATGATTCATCACCTTTCAGTATCTCTGAAGCAAGTGCTTTTATTTTTAACTAGAACTCTAGTGTGGAGCTTTTAACACATGAAACTTCTTTCCTTCCTACCACTTTAGGAGCCCTGCAGCAGATCGGAGTTTGTGACCACAATTGCTAGATGATAGTCATAAATGATATTAGTTATAATTGTAGCCAGTGTCACTGTGCAGTTGTTAAAAACAGTGCACTCAGCCCCAGGTCTTATAACAACCACTGCAACCTTCAAGGGCTGTCATGATAATCACTAGAACATTTTTTTTTTCAGAAGCACTGCTGTGCTGCAGGGTCATCTGCCCTCCACTTGAAAAGACATCTAGGGAGGAACAAGTCACTACTTCCCAAGATAGCTGAAATAGAAAGCATTTGCCATACCTCTTCTATGTGCCTGATATAGGTGCTAGATGCTATGGTATATAAAGTACTGAATAAAAGTCCTGAGTGAATGGTAACAAGTACCTTAATCCACACAGATCAAGTTTGGAGATTCACTGAAGGGAGTTAAGAGTTATCTCAAGTTACTACTCTCCCATCCTACTTACAAGGTTGATTATTTCAACCTCTTTTTCTTTTAAGTCATCTTGATTATTTCAATCTATTTTTCTTTTAAGTCATCTAATATGCTTTAATATTATTGTCTAAACTATTTTCTCCATTCTTTTTTCACAAGAATAGTAAGCAAAATTTTGTCAAATGCTTTGCTAAAATAGATAAGTAGAAATAAAGGAAAGCTTAAACAATTAAAGGATAGCTATTGTTCATGGTTATGTCATCCCAATACAGTAAAAAATTCCCGTCCAATCAAGCTACTGAATGATTACTTTAAAGAATTAGCACAATAATAATAAACTCCTTTTGGATGAATGAAAGGGATAATCGCATCTCAAGGGATTTTTTTTTAAGTGATGAAGAAGACCTAGCATTTGAAGATCCTAAACAATTTCATCAGGCAATATTTATCCGAATGATTTGCTTTGGTTAAAAAAAAATGTAGATCATTGGAACAGACTACATAAGCATGACAGAGAAATTGACACAGGAGCCGAATACCGGATGAATCCAGAAATGCAAATCATTAGGAGAAAAACTATTAACAAGAATGAGTGGAAAAGCTGAAAAGCAGTTTGCCAGAAAACAAGTTTAAGTCAATTTCTTGGAAGTAAAATATTACATCATAAAAAAAATTGGAACATAATGTGAATGAGATTCCTTTCAGATTTCATAGCTAAATGAATCAGAGATCAAAAAAGATGAGACAATTTTGACTACATAAAATTCAAGAGCTTTTGCCCAAACAAAAACAATGTAGCTAGAGTCAAAAGAGAAACTATTTAGGGGAAAGGAGAGTGAAGGAACAATCATTGCATCAGATAAGAGAATATCTGATGGCCAAGATATTTAGGCAATTGTCACACTTATGTAAGACCAAGAGGCATTTAACAAAGCATTAGTTCGTTGACAGATATGAATTATCGGGCAGCTAAGTGCGGCAGTGAATAGAGCACTGGCCCTGGAGTCGAGGACCTGAGTTCAAATGTGACCTTAGACACTTAACACTTAATAGCTGTCTGACCTTGGGCAAGTCACTTAACCCCAATTACCCTGCCTTCCCCCCTGCCAAAAAAAAATAAAGAAAGAAATGTGCACTCTCTGCAAGCATGGAAGAATACTGTAAATTATTTATACTAAGAGAAATATAGATTAAAATAATTCTGAGGTTTCACCTCAAACCCAGAACATTGGGAAAGGTGATAAAAGACCCAACTAGTGAATATTAAGGGGACTACAGGAAGACTTGGCACACAAACACACACATATCAACTAGAAACAAAGTGGCAGCCCACAAACTGGAGAAAGGATGAACAAATTTTGGTATATGGCTATAATGGAATATTGTCAAATGTCAGAAATGACAAGTATGAGTTCAAAAAAGCATGGAAGACTTGTATCAATTGATGCCTAGCAGAAAAAATGATGTAGCAGAACCATATATATATATATATTGAGTACAGTATTATAAACAAAAACGTTAGAAAGCAGCCAAACTCTGATCAATTGCAATGAATAATCTTAATCCTGGAAAATGAGTGATGAAACTCATTTCCATCCTGTCAAGAGAGAGATGAGGCTATTATGGGTACAGAATGTCATGTGTGCTGTCAAAAATGGTCATTTTGTTGGTTATTTTTCTTTTTTTTTCATTAACTTTTGTTTATTTTTTGTTTACATCATTCATTTCTACAAGATTTTGAGTTACAAATTTTCTCCCCATCTTTCCCC
>JAQQSV010016291.1:0-11875 GCA_028646515.1 Pseudochirops corinnae | reverse complement strand
CAATGTTGTTTTTAAAATGACTTCAATCAAATTAGTTATTTTGGCTATTATAAACATGACAAATGAAGAAAGATAGTATCTAAATCTAGATGAAGAACTGAAAAAAAGATATATATAATAATTTTATGTGTGTGTATAAATTGAGTGTGTGTCTATACATATATGTGTATATAAATATACATACATAAATATATGTGTATGAGTGTGTATACTTATTTCTGTGTAATGATAGCTATCTCTAAGGTGGGAGAGGAAAAAAAGGAGAAAAAGAAAATTACATGATAATTTTGTTGTGTATTTGAAAATAATAGCAAATTGTGCATAATGGATTTGCAGTTTCATGTACAATGGGCTTTGTTGTTCTACTGTATTATGGAAATGCTTGCTTTAATCCATAAATTAAAAATAAAACTTTAGAAATTAGGGCAATGGCCACAATCTGAAGTCCTTGAACCTCAGGAGACTTACCATAAAGTGACCACAGAAAGTGGTAGGAATAGATCTCCTCCCAGTGCTACCCTGTTAAAGCCTCCCTCCCCTACCTTGTATTCCAAGATTCCACTCTAGGACCCTGGGCTTCACACCCAGACTTAGCTGTACTACTCCCAGACTATCTTCCTATAACACCACTGACTGGAGGGAAGAAGATGAAAATTTTACATCACCTAATTCTTTCTCTCCCCCTGGGGCAGCCTCTTGTCTCCTCCCACATGTCCTAGACTAGCAATCCTACACCCCATAGGCAATGAGTGAACACAAAGTTGAGGCCCAAGACACTCCTCCTAACTCTCCTCAGAGCCTATGAATGCTCTTCCTTCTCATCTTCAGCTCCTTGGCTTCGATCATTTCCTTCAAGTCTCAACTAAAATCCCTCTTCTATAGGAAGCCTTCAACAATCCCTTGTTGACACCAGTGCCTTCCCTCTAGTGATTCTCTCCAATTTATCCTGTATATAACTTGCTTTTACATAGTTGTTTACATGTTGTCTCCCCCTTAATATTGCAATGCAAAGAATGCCTTTTATTTTTCTTTTTAACTCCACAACCTACCAAAGTGCCTAATATACAATAGGAGCTTAATAAATGCTGAAGGATTGACGGGCAGAAATTAATTAAACATTAGTTTTGCAGATAAAGCAAAACTGGAAAGAATAACTACAGGTCTGCATTGCAGGTGCTATACAATGACTGAAAAGACCATGGAATGAATTCAATAGGATTAAATTCAGTAGAAACAAAGGTAAACTCTTGTGTTTGGGTAGAAAAAAATCAATTTCAAAAGCATACAAGGAAGGAAACAGTTAGAGATTGTTCTGGGAAAGATCTGGGGGTTTTAGTGAAGTGATTACTCAGCACAACTCACAAATAAAAGGTGGCCATCGAAAAAGAAAAGCAAATGGGATGTTGGGCTGCAATTACGAAGAGCATGGGTTCCAGGACTACTGAGGTGGGAATCCCACCAGACATCCTCTGGAGGATTGTCTTCACATTGGACCACCACAGTTTATGAAGAACATTGATAAGCATGAGAAAGAAAGAACCAAGATAGTAAAGGACGCTGAATCCATATTACATGAAGATAGATTGAAAGAATTGGGCATGTTTGGCCGGGAGCAAGGTAACTATACTGATAATTATATTCAAATATCTGAAGGCTCCTCATAAGAAGGAGGGATTAGACTTGGTCTTTTTTGGACTCACAGGGCAGAACCAGTTGAAATGGATGAAAGTGGAAAAGAAGCCAATTCAGATTTGATGTCAGGAAAAACAAAATCTCCCAAACCATGGGAGCTGTCCAAAAGCAGAATGTCCTACATTGGGAGGTAGGAGATTTCCCAGCTTAAGATGTCTTTGAGCAAAGAATGGATGGCTACCTACTGGGGATGTGAGAGTAGAAATTCTTTTCAGAGATGGATTGAGCTAGATGGCAACTGAGACCCCATCTAATTCTCAAATTCTATAAATCTATGAATTGAGAAAATGAAGATTAAGTCAGAATAAAGCAAGTTTATTTCATTTTTTGACAAGAATCCCAAAGTAGAAGAAAGCAGTATTGATGCTCTAACTAAATTTTAAAATCACCTAGCAAAGTCTGTCATATTCTGTGAGAAAAAGAAAGGATGTTGGCTAGATAGTGATACAAAGATATCTGGACCTCTACAAATAACTGGACTTAAGGAACAGTTATTTATAGATGATTTTCAGCTTAATGTGGTCACCTCCAATAAAGTAGCCTCACGGATCTGTGTTTAATCTTGTGCTGTATAACATTTTTCATCAATGACTTGGATAAAGAAAAAGGTGGTAGGTTTTTCAAAAATACATAGTTCAAATTTGGAAGGGGCACCAGACATACTCAATAACAGGGTTTCTAAGTGGGAAGAGTGTGGAGCTAAGATGGCGGAGTAGAAGCACAAACTTGGTGAGGGGTACCCTCCAAACATTTCCAACACCTGTAAAAAATGACTCTAAACAAACTTTAGAGCTACAGGACCCACAAAGAGGCAAAGATAAACAAAGTTCTTGCTGAAAGAAGCCCAGCATGCTGACAAGAAGGATCTTTTGCACCAGGCTGGGAGCTGAGTACACCTCCATATGAGCCACATGGATAGTCCCCAGCAGTGGCGGGCCAGGAGCAGACTTCAGGATAGAGAAACATCCAGGAGCAGTGGCAATTTCTAGAAATATCAACCCATAAATGCCAAAAAGAAAGTAAAAGATCAATGTGAAACTTTGTGGGAGCAGGGAACCGAGAGCAAAGTCCCGCACTTATGCCTGGGGCAAAAAGTAGTGGAGGCATGTTGGCTATGCAGCCACCATTGCTTGGCTATCTCAGGAACTCATGGCTTGCAGTTTGCAGGAGGACAAAGGGATCATTCAGAGGGAAAGTTCTCTTGCTTTAACCTGCTTGGATCTAGATCATGGTCTTGGGTGGTAGTCCTGGGGTGTGTGACCAGTGAGTCAGAACTTGTGGGGGCTGTAGACAGGGAACCTAACAAACAGCTCCAGCAGATGTGAAAATCCCAGCAATTTGGGACAAAGCTCTCTCCATTCTGGAAGCAGAGTTCTACAGTGGCAAAGAACTCAAAAGCCAAGCAATTGACTGGCAAGATAAGCAGGGCCAGGAAATATAATCAAACCACAGATCCTTTAGGCGGGGACAAAAAGAAGCAAAGCAGGGAATGAGAGGAAGATATTGAAAGCAGAGATTCTGCATCAAAAACATCTAAGAAAAATGTGAACTGCTTACAGGTCATGGAGGAGCTAAAGAAGGATTTTGAAAATCAAGCAAAAGAAATGGAGGAAAAATTCAGAAGAGAAATGATAGTGATGCAAGAAAATCATTAAAAGTGAGTCAACAGGCTGCTAAAGGAGACCCAAAAATACACTGAAGAAAATAACACCTTAAAAAAAAGACTACCTCAAATGGCAAAAGAGGCTCAAAAAGCCAGTGAAGAAAGGAATGCCTTACAAAGTCAAATTTGCCTGATAGAAAAGGAATTTCAAAAACTCACCGAAGAAAATAACTCCTTCAGAATTAGATTGGAGCAATCAGAAGCTAATGACTTCATGAGAAATCAAGACGCTAAAAAACAGAACCAAAGAAATTAAAAAGTAGAAGGCAATGAGAAATATCTCACTGGAAAAATCACTGACCTGAAAAATAGATCCAAGAGAGATAATTTAAAAATTATTGTACTACCTGAAAGCCATGATCAAAAAAGAGCCTAGACACCATCATGCAAGAAACTATCAAGCAAAATTCCCCTGATATTCTAGAACCAGAAGGCTAAATAGACGCTGAAATAATTCACTTATTGCCTATAGAAAAAGATCCCAAAAAGAAAACTCCTAGGAATATTATAGCCAAATTCCAGAGTTCCCAGGTCAAGGGGAAAATACTGCAAGTAGTCAGGAAGAAACAATGTGAGTATTGTGGAAACACAATCACGATAACAAAAGACCTAGCAGCTTCTACATTAAGGGATGAAAGGGCTTGGAATATGATATACTAGAAGTCAAAGAAGTTAGGACTAAAACCAAGAATCACCTATCTAGCAAAACTGAGTATAATGCTTCAGGGGAAAATATGGTCATTCCATGAAATAGAGGATTTTCAAG
Organism: Pseudochirops corinnae; assembly: GCA_028646515.1. NCBI lineage: Eukaryota > Metazoa > Chordata > Mammalia > Diprotodontia > Pseudocheiridae > Pseudochirops > Pseudochirops corinnae. Next base: position 7,754 of record JAQQSV010016291.1, on the reverse strand, counting down.
CATTCTTGATTACAAAACAAGAACTAAACAGAATATCTAACTTTCAAATACAGGAAGCAAGAGAAGTATGAGAAGGTAAACAGGAAAATGAAATCATAAGGAACTTATTAAAGTTGAAATATTTATGTTCCTATAGGGAAAAATGATAATTATAACTCATAATAACACTCTTTTCAGTATGAGGATAGTTGAAGGGAATGTATGTGTGTGTGTGTGTGTGTGTGTATATATATATATATATATATATATATATATGTACATTTACATGTGAGTATAGACATATGCATATTCATGTATACATAGACAGAGGGCACAGGATGAATTGAATATGAAGTGATAATATCTAAAAGTAAAATTAAGATGTGAGAGAGGAATTTATTGGGAGAAGGAGAAAAGGAGAGAATGAGTAGGGTAAATTATTTCATATGAAAGAGGCAAGAGAAAACTGTTACAATGGAGGGGAGAAACAAGAAGGTGAAAGGGAATGGGACAACCTTACTCTCATTGAATTTGGCTTAAGGAGGAAATAACATACACACTCAGTTGGGTATCTTAACCTACAGGAAAATGAGGGAAAGGGAATAAGAGGGGGGATGATAAAAGAGAGGGCAGATTGGGGATGAGGATGGTTATAAGCAAACATTTTTGAAAAGAGAGGAAGTCAAAGGAGAAAATGGAATAAGTGGAGGGCAGGATAGGATGGAGAGAAATACAGTTCATCTTTCACAATATGAAAACCATGGAAAGTATTTGGGTAACTGCATATGTACAACCTGTACTGAATTGCTTGTCTTCCCAGTGGAGGCAGGTGAAGAGAGAGGAAGGGGAAAAATCTAGAACTCAAAGGTTTTTTTTAAATGTTTTAAAAAATTATTACACTCTGGAGTAGTGATATTAGATACAAAAATAAAGGGATTCCTACATCATTATACTGACTTAGAAAATGACGAATTAATATTGCCTATTTGCATTGTATTTTTTATTTATTTTGTTCAATATATTGCAATTACATTTTAATTTGTTTCAGCCAATGAGTCACATGTGGCTACCTGAAGGGGGTTTGACACCTCTGACCTACAACATTTGACTGAATCTAATAAGATGAAGTATAATGGGATGAATATAAATTACTACATATGAGATCAGCTAAACAAATATAAGAAATGAGAGACATAGTTATACAGCAGTTGAATAAGGGTTTTTAATGGCTTCAAGTTATACATAGGTCAGGACTATGATGATATGGTAGCCAGACAGAAAACAACAAAACAAAATCCACAAATGATCTTTGAGAGAATCATATCTTCCATGGCTTAGCAGGTGAGGGTGCCCTGCATTTTGAAATGATTATGCTACACATACAGCATGGCCTTCAATTGAAGAATGAAAATGATAAGCTATGGAGTCTAAAAAAGGGCTATTAAAATGGCCAAGGACCTAGAATCACATGAAGATTGATTAAGAGATCTGGAAATGTCCACATTGGAGAAAAAGAAAACTTGGAATGGTGAAAATGTGGTTGACATGTTATTTTTCTCCAGACACCTGCAGGGCTATTTTGAGGAACAAATACTAAACTTGATCAATTTGGCCCCAGAGGTCAGAACAAGGAGCAGTGGGTGGAAGTTGCAATGAAGTCAATTTACAATTCTCAGGAAAAATACACTAACAAATGGAGTTGTTAATATACGGGATGGGATGCATTGGAAGATAATGGAACCCCCATTAGTATAGTATAAAATTTTTAAGAGAGCCTTCTTCTTACAGCAGAGATTTCTTTTCTGTTACATATAGAATCAAAGAGCTGCTAATGAGCCTTCCAAATTTGAAATTCTATTCTTCTTTGAGACTGCTATCCAGTGACCCTGTGAGAGAAGAGGGAAAGGTCAGACCAATATGTCAAACAGCTTCTGAGGGCCAGACTGTGGCCAATGAAGGAAAACAGGAGGGAAAGGAGGAAGAGAGGAAGAGCGGAGGTGATCAAAGGGACTGCAGATTGGGAGAGAGGGTAGTTAGAAGCAATTACTTTTGAAAAGGGACAGGGTCAAAGGAGAAAATAGAATAAGTGAGGGGCAGGATAGGATGGAGAGAAATGTAGTTAGTCTTCCACAATATAACTGCTATGGAAACATTTTGCATAACTACACATATACAAATATATTGAATTGCTTATCTTCCCAGTGGGGGTGGGTGAAAAGGGAAGAAGGGAAAAAAATCTGGAACTCAAAGTTTTAAAAAAAGAGTTTTTTATATGCAACTGGGAAATAAGATATACAGGCACTATATACCATATAGTATATAGTTACCATATTTCTATACTATAAATACTATATTTCTATACACTGGGGTATAGAAAACCATCTTACTCTACTAGAAAGTTAGAGGTGGGGTAGGGGAGAATGTAAGAGAACAGATTGGGAGAAGGGGTATTCAGCAGGCTTGCTATTTTGGGGTGGGGGAGGAGAAAGATGGGGAGAAAAAATTGTAACTCAAAATCTTGTGAAAATGAATGTTCAAAACTAAAAACAAATAAATAAATTTAAAAAAAAAAGAATCTGATGGAGGTAGAAAGAACTTGGTCAGGTAATGGCCAATGGGTCTAGAACGAATAAGGCCCAGAATGAGTAAGTAGATGAGAGGCAGAAGAAGGTGAAGAAATGCCTGCCTAAGGGCACACTCCCACAGTCATTACTGACAATTGGAGAAATAAATTTCAGAAGACTCAGTGACACTGCCAAAATTGATCACAAAAGAATTTGCAAGAATTTGGCTCCATGAGAAAGGAGGAGGTTGAGATTCAAGCACAGCAGGCCAAGGGTGAGTAGATGGTGCTTAAATCCAAGTTTAAAACAGAAGCCACAGTTTCTGAAAAAAGTTCACCTTTCATGGCATTGCTCTCCCTTCCTCATCTGTTTCTCTGTCATGGTTTGCATTAAATTCATTTTGAAATAGATAGTTATGAGGTAGTGTGCTATCAGGGAGCAAAGAAAGGGAAAGGTGGAGGTATAAATAATTATGTTTATGTAACACTTCTAGATTTGTAAAGTGTTTGCCTGATAACAACCCTGACAGGCAGATCTTGCTCCCAGTTGTCACTCCCAGATTCCCTCTTTTCCTCCTTCACTTGGTAACCTTTACTAAGATGAGATTCACTCAAATAAACATTTTTATGGTTGCCATAGTAAGCTAATCCTCACTTCATTCTCCTTGCTTTCTAAAGGAGACCCACCATCCTCTTCTCCTCCCCATCCCTGCCTCACCATATACAAAGGAGACTTTTAGATTTATGTAGATATGCTCTGAGATTCTTTAATCACTTGATGTTCCATGAGTTACTATTTCTTTCAACCTTTGTCTCACAGAGGATTGGTCATATATTAGATCACCAGTTCTTAACCTGTGGGTCGCAAACAATTTGGGGTTCGAACAAACCTTTCACAGGGGTCACAGGGGTCTCTAAGACCATTGGAAAACACATATTTCCAATGGTCTTGGGAACCCACACACTGCTCCTCTGTCCATCTCCAGGCGGGTCCACCCACATGCAGATACACCCACATACAGGTATTAAAGGGTCATGGCAATAAGAAGGTTGAGAACCAGTATATTAGATCTTTCCAGCAGCTATAAGTGTTCAACTTCCCCGAGTAGAAACTCAGACATTCCCCATCTGACTGTAATGCCCTATCTATCGCTTCATCTTTCCCTCTGCTTCACCCTTCCTACTACTTCCACATCCTCTTACTCACCTCCTTTCCCTACAATCCTCAGGACTTTCTCAGACATACCTACTCGACTCTACTTTTACTATTCTCCCTCTCCAACCTCAACCCACTAACTATCAAAGGCAGGATTTTGGGTCCTCTCAGTCCTTGGAGTACCAGGAAAACAGTGAATGTGTGGCCATCTGGACAAGCCAGGGTCTAGGATGGGACTGCCTCCTGGTTCTGTCTCCTCTCCTTTGGAAAAGGGCCATGGGGAAGTTCCAAAGCTCAAGAGAACAAGCAACCAGAGATCTGGAAGGAGAGTTTACGAGTAAGCAATTCTGAAGAGGCACCAACATAGCCAAACAATGAGATTTACTTGACCTTTCAGGGACTCATTGCCCTGCAGCAAGGGAATGGGGCCATTCAGTGGCTCTACCCCATTCAGCAATGAACATGGTAGGGCAAGTTTTGTTAATACATGCTTTCACTTTAAACTCATACTTTCCAAGTACACAGGTAATATTTTTGACAGTGTTCTCCAGTTTAGGACATATTTAACATTTCAGGACTTGCTATATGTTTTCATTAAGTAACTCTTTGTAAAAAATTATAATAATAATTGATTATGTTGAACATAATTTTGTCGGTTAATAAGAGGGAGGGACATACAAAAATGGGTGCATGACTAGATAGTATCTGAAAGACATCTATTGATACAGGATGGTTCCCAGGGAGTATGATGTAAGCATACTTACATCATAGTATGGTGATGTAGGAAACAAAAACATGGAGGCCTACCTCAAGGGTAGAGCTAAAGTGTCAGAATGAAAGCAGGGACTCACCTGAACTCTCCCCCAATCTCCTCCAAATACCTTTAGAAATGACTATAAACAAATTCTAGAGCACAAAAAGACAGAGTGAAGCAAATTCCCAGACCAAGACAAATTGGGAGGTTGGTAAGAAAGGTCTCTTACACTAGAGTAAAAAAACAGCATAGTCCATCACAGGCTGTGTCAGAACAACCCTGGCCACAGCAAACCAGGAGCAGGCCTTGGGAATGACTAAATGAGCAGTGGCAGCAACTGCTTCTGGAGCCCTCAGCCCACACATGGTAAGGGGATTGAACAACTGGTGAGAAAGAGACTAGAGGTGTCTTTTTGTTATTACTAACACAGGAATCTGCTCCTTTTCCCATACTCAGATCCTGGTCACAGTCCCTGGGTGTCAGGGTAAAGAGGAGCATTAGTATAGCAGAGCTTGAGGCCACAGTGGAAAGGGGGGATCCTCCCCACAGTTCCAGGGAAGAAAAGAGTGCTTGGGATCACTCACACACAAGAGCACAGGCCAGGAGAGGAGCAAACACATCTTCTTAGATAATATCACCTTGAAAGAACTTAAAACTTACAGGTCCCTAGAAGTCACTATGAAAACATCTGCACAAAACCCCTAAAGCTTGGGACAGTGGATCCTCCAAGCTGCAAGCAGAGCCCTACTTTAAAAAAGAGTTTAATAAAATGAACAAACTATGAAAAAAAACTCTAATTATAGAAACTTATGATGGTAACAAGGAAGATCATAACACTCAGAAGACAAAAAAGTCAAAGCTCCTACATCAAAAGCCTCCAAAAAAAAATGTGAATTGATCTCAGGCCATTAAAAAGTTCAAAAAGGTTTTTAAAAATCAAGTAAGAGAGGTAGAGGAAATATTGGAAAAATCAATGAGAGTGACAGAAAAAATTAGGGAAAAAATGAGTCAACAGCTTGATAAAGGAGACACACAAAAAAAAAAATTGTGAAGAAAATAAAACCTGAGAAAGCAGACTAGGCCAAAAGCTCCATGCAGCCAGGAAAAGACATGCATGGATTAATGCAAAGTGAATATTGTAGCAATGTTGTAGGATGATCAGCTGTGAATGATTTATTCTCAGAAATACAACAATCCAAGAAAATTCTGAAGGATTTATGATGAAAAAGTAGAATTGGACAAAGGGAAAAGGAGGGCCAAAAGCACACTGAAGAAAATTATTCCTTAATAATTAGAATGAAGCAAATGGAAGCTAATGGCTTTATGAGAAATCAAGAAACAATTTTTAAAAATAAAAAGAATGAAAAAATAGAAGATAATGTGAAATATATCACTGGAAAAATAACTGACCTAGAAAATAGATCCAGGAGAGACAATTTTAAAATTATTGGACTACCTGAATGTCATGATAAAAAAAGGAGCCGAAACAACATCTTTCAAGAAATTACCAAGGAAAACAGCACAGATATTCTAGAACCAGAAGATAAAAGAAAAAGAATTCACTAGTCACCTCCTGAAAGAGATCCTCAAGTGAAAACTTCCAGGGATATTGTAGCCAAATTCCAGAGTTTTCAGGTCAAGGAGAAAATATTGCAAGTACCAGAAGGAAACAAGTCAAGTATCGTGGAGACACACTTAGGATAATGAAAGGTTTAGCAGCTTCTACATGAAAGGTTCAGAGGGCTTATATGATGTTCCAGAGGGCAAAGGAACTAGGACTACAACCAAGAATCACCTACCCAGCAAAACTGGGTACTATCCTTCATGCAAAAAAAAAATGGACGTTCAATGAGATAGAGGAAATTTGAAGCATTCTTGATGCAAAGACAAGAACTGAATACAAAATGGGACTTTCAGATACAAGGCACAAGCTAAGCATAAAACGGGAAACAGGAAAGGGAAATCATAAGGGATTTAATAAGTTTAAACTGTTTACATTCCTACATGGAAAGCTGATATTTGCAACTCATAAGACCTTTCTCATTATTAGCTAGTTAAAAGGAATATATATATATAGACAGAGGGCAAAGGTGTAAGTTAAATATGAAGGGATGATATCTAAAAAATGAAATTAAGGGGTGAGAGAGAAATGTACTGGCAGAAAGAGAAAAGGAGACACAGAATGGGGTAAATTAACTCTCATAACAAAGGTATAAAAAAAGCTTTTACACTAGAAGGAAGATGGGAGATGTGTAGAGGAGTGAGAGAACCTTATTCTCATCAGAACTGGTTCAAAGAGGAAAAGACATACAGACTTAATTGGGTAGAGAAATCTATCTTACCCTACAGGAAAGTAAGAGGGGAATGGGGTAAGGGGGGGGGAAGGTAATAAAAGGAGGGGCAGATTGGAGGAGGGGTAGTCAGAAAGAAACCACCTTTAAGGAGGAACAGGGTGAAAAGAGAGTCACAATAGAATAAATGGGAGTTGGGGATAGGATGGAGGGAAATGCAGTAAGCAACAGTAACTGCAAAAAACTTGGAAAGACACGTGTGGGCTAATGCAAAGGGAATATTGTAGCAATATAGTAGGATGATCAGCTGTGAATGATTTATTCTCAGAAATACAACAAACCAAGAAAATTCTGAAGGAATTATTATGAAAAATGCTAATTATCCCCAGACAAAGAACTGAGGGTGTCTGCAGACGGATTGAAGCATGTTTTTTTACTTTATTTTTCTTGAGGCTCTTTTTTGTTTATGTTTTTTTCGTAATATGACTATTATGAAAATGTTTTGCATGACCTATGTATAACCTATATTGAAAAGCTTGCCTTATCCACGAAGGAGGGGGTAGAGAAGGAATAAGGGAGACAATCTGGAATACAAAGTTTTAAATATTAAAAATATAACATGTAACTGGGGGAAATAAAATACTAAATAAACAAAAATATATTTTTTTAAAAATTCTTATAAAAAACTCAAAAACTAAAAAGAGAAGGACATCCAACCTCTGCATCTAAAAAGGATACCCCCAGGACCTTAAGGGGAAGACATAACTGCCCACATTGGGGCTCCTCACCTCCCAGTACACACATGAATTCAGAAACTAAATGCAGAGCCTTGATGGATAAGCTTAAGTGATAGTCACTACTGAACCCTATGAGGTGAGACCACCAAGCATTAAATGAAAGGATGTATTCCTTTTCTCTATGGAATGGTAGTGAAACTAGTTCTGCTGACTGCTTTATTCACCTCTCTGAGGACAACTTGTGAGCCATTTTTCTCTCTTAAAGCTATAAAAT
>JAQQSV010016290.1:0-11876 GCA_028646515.1 Pseudochirops corinnae | reverse complement strand
AAGGGAGGGGAGAAAATCTGAAACTCAAGTGATTGTGGAACTGAATCTTGTAAATTAAAAGTAAATGAGTAAATAAATAAATAAATAAATAATAAAAAATAAAATAAAAAATAGGCAGTGAAATTTAGTTCAAAGAACATTGTACTTAGGAGTCAGGGAGACATGTTTGAATTCTGCACTGACTGGGTGGCAAAAGACAAGTCACTTTTCTTCTCTGGTTCTTAATTACCTCATTTGTAAATTGGAGAATAATGGTACCTAGAGTGCCTGCCTCAGGGTTATTTTGAGGATCAAATAAAATGATATATGTAAAATACTTGGTCATTCTGACTTCAAGTCCAGCATTCTTTTTACTTTGTTATTACTCCCCTGTGATACAGCCAGACTGGCCTGTTCCTCACACATGACTCCATCTCACATCTCTGCCTTTGCAGTGGATGTCCCAAATGCCTGGAATACCTTTCTCCTTATCTCTACCGGGTACAGACCTCTTTACACAGTTCAAGCACTGTCTTCTGCATAAAGCCTTTCCTGATTCCACCCCCAGCCTTTGGTAAGCCCTCCCTGTACTAGGGCTTTCCTTCCCAAACTACCTTGTATTTTACTACTTTGTTTATATGTTAGGTATGTGATTATTCCATTTAAATTTATGCTGTATGTATCTGTCTGTGTACTTGTACATTATAGAATGTACATTTCTTGGGAATAGAAATCGTTTCCTTCTTTCTATCTGTAGTGCCTAGCATATTGCTGGCACATAGTAGGAACTTAATTGATTGATTTGTCTTGCTTGCCTCTCAATTCACTACAGACCTCATCCTAAGCTAGATTTTAGTGTTACTGACATTCTTAAAGGTCTTTTACATTAATTCTTGATCAACTGCTCTTGCTTCTGTTTTTTATCTTTATTTTATAAATATGAATTGGTAGTTAAGTTTTCTGAATAGCTGTATCAGTTTCTTTAAAATGCTCTTCTTTTCTTCCTAATTAGACTCATTGGAAATTTTTTGTCTTTAGAATTTCATTTTACACTGATTTTCCCTGAAAAGGAATTCTTTGAATTCTCCTTTGCCTATCTATTTTGTGCTACATTTCCCTAAATTTGCTATTCCTTATCCTGTCATAAGACAACATAGCCACTTCTTCCCAAACTTACTTGTCATATCTACTTTGACAGCTGACTCTTCCATATGAATCCAAATCCTATTCAGAATAGTGTTTTACATATTTATATGTTAGATAAGAATATATGAAATAGTGGAAAGAGCACAAGATTGGAAATCGGAAGCCTTTTCTAGCTCTTTTCTTGAAAAAAATTACTTTGAGCCTCAGTTTCCTCATTGGTAAAATGGAGATGATAATATCTGTCAGGAATGTCTCACATAGTTCTCATAGTAAGGTGATGATTTACGTGAAAGTGCTTTGTAAACTGTAACATAGGGATGCAAATATTATTATTCATAATCTTTTTTGATTATTTAAAAACTGTCACATTGAAAGTTAAATCTCTTTAGTGAAAATAACATGAGTATTCTGTTCCCTGACTAGTCGAGCCTTTAACTAGATTGTTCATTTTAATTTATTTTGAGAGTTTATAGGTTGAAAGACTTTATTTATTTCATGACACCTGAGTTTGTCAAGTTGTATTGTGATAGAGCTCTGTAAGGAGGGGTGAGGGTTTAATGGAATTTTAAAGTGAAAAGTATGTCTTTAAAACGCTAGCAGTCTTAGTTTATGATCAGCTGCTGACCATTCTATTTATTTACTTATTATTTTTTTGCTTTTTGGAGGGAGGAAGGCAGGGCAATTGGAGTTAAGTGACTTGCCCAAGGTCACATGGCTCGTAAGTGTTACGTGTCTGAGGCTGACCATTTTTAATAAAGAAAAATGCTATTGAATGTGGAATTTAGCATCACATCCAAATTCATAAAACTTTATTGTGTGGTAATAGCTAACATATATTTGTATGCATGTATGCATGTGCATATATAAACAGATAGATAGATAGATAGGTAGATACATACATACATACATACATACATACATACATACATACATACATGCATGCTACTTTAAGGTCTGCAAAGCACTTTATACATATTTTCATGTTTGATCTTCCAGCAACCATATGAAGTAGGAGCTATTATTATCCCTGTTTTACAAATGAAGAAACTGAAGCTGAGAGAAGTCAAGTATCAAGGTCACACAGGTATTAAGGCTGTCTTTTTGACACTCAAAGTACTGTCCACTATGCCTCCAAGACTGGTGATTAATGTCTTCAGATTGGTGGATTTATGGATCAAATTTATGGATCAAAACAATTTGTTATATTAGATTGTAGATTTGGCCACACATTGTACTTGATAGATGCAATTAATTTATGACATTAACATTCTTTTCTCTTTAATTACACATAGGTCCTTAATACTTGTTGATTGATTAGTTAAAACAAATATGCCATTCGTTATGACCTCTTTCGTTTAGAATTCTGACTTAAATTCTAAATTTCTGAAATGAACAATTCTAATAAGAATACTAGTAGAAAAAAATTTTTAACTGCCACAAAAAATTTAAAGATTGTCTTAAACCCTTATTTTATTATGATTTATTTTCATACCTTAAAGGCATTATTTCCTAACTAATATTCTGGGACACCAGTGATGTTATATGGAATTTTTTTGTAGCCTCTCATCCTCTTCCAGTCACCAGACATAGATTACTCCCATCATCTGTTTTCTCTGTTCTTAGTCCTGTACTCCTGAATTGAGTTCTCACAGCTAATCCTTTTATTCATCCCCCTGATTGACTTTCTATTACCTTTCCCTTCTTGTCTATTCTAAACTTTCTTTACTAAAGTCATGAATAGTCAGTTCTACTATGAGACATATATGTTCTTAAGAAATCACACCACTGTGCAAAATTGCACAATAAAAATAGCAAGGTTTATGAAGAAAAATAGGATTAGGAGCACAGCCCTCAGAAACTTCATCAGTAATTCATGAAAAAAGATTAAGAACCTAATAAAAATGGTAGCACATATTATGTTATATGTTTATACATGTTAAATGGCTCACTCTACACCTTGATTCCCATGGGGCCCAGGCTGACAGAGTCAGACAACTGGGAACCAGAAGGCAGCCTCTATTGGCCAGAACTCTGAGGAACCAGGACCCTTGGCCAGTAGGAGGTGGGGGAGCGAGTAAGAGGCAGACCAACTCCTCTCAGCCCAGAGCCCCTCCTACGCTAGAAAATATACAATAAATACGACACATTAGCATGAAAAAGACCTGAAGTTTGCTTGTGAAAGTGATCACTGGTGAAAGGGTTGCAGCTTGTGAATTATGATGAAATGGTACAGTTTTTGTGTTTCTGACAGATGAAGTTGGACATAAGCAAACACAAAATTTATGTTATACTCAAATCATTCCATAATATAGCAACTGCATTGAAATAAATATGCATTTTCAAAACAAACATTATATCAGCATTGACTTTATATTATCTTTTGATTCCTTTACTGCCGCCTAAAAATATACTGTCATCTCCACCATCCTCCAAGAAACCTTTATTTGTTCTTCAAATGATTATCCAGTATCCCTTTTCCTTTTCACAGCTATACTAGAAAAAACTCTTTACTCATTACCTCTGCTTTATCACTTCCCACTCGCCTCTCCATTACCTTCCATTAGACTGAAACTGCTTTTTTGAAGGTTAGTGTTCCTCTTCCTTCTGAACTTTGCAGCTTTTGACACTGTTGATCAACCTCCTACACTCTACTTTGACCACTCTCCTGCCTGAGTTTTCATTTCGCTGCTGACTACAGTTAATCGCTTTTATATCCTGAGGATTAGGGTGTGGTACCCCTGAGATCTGGAAAATCCATGTAAAATTTTTTAGCTCTCCTTTGTCTAGCAGAGGAGTCATCTGGCTTCGTGGATTTCCTTCTATTTTTTCTTAATATTATAAAATACTATACATATATTTTATGCATTTCTGAGTTTCTAAACTTTTTCTATGCCTTCTGTTGGTCTTTGCATGTTGTCTGTGTCTTCCCCAAAACTCCCCCAAAATTGCCATTTAATTTCTTATGCCAACCCATGATATATCAGAAACGAGATGGGGAAAGTCATGATGTGGAATGGATAACTGTAGTGGTTCTCTTCCTACCTAACCTACCAGTCCTTTTTTGCAGGTTCATCATCCTACTTTGGGACCCTACCCCTATGTGTGATTATGCCTCAGGGCTCTGTCCTGGTACCTCTTTTCTTTCTAAACACTGAATAATCTAATCAGTTTTCTGGTTCAACCATTATCTTTATGTAGATTACTTCCAAATCCGCATGTTTAGCCTTCATCTCTCCTGAGGCCCAGTCTCAAATTTCCAACTGCTTATTGGATAATTTCACCTGAATATTCCATAGGTGTCTAAGACAAATGACATGCCTAAAACAATTCAATATTTTCCTCTCCAAACCCAACCTTATTTCTAACTTTCCTCTTAACGTTGAGGGCATGATTACTCTTTTAGTCACCCGGGTTCACAAACCTTGGAGTCAGCCTCAGCTTGGCTTGGCCTTATTCCCAACATCCCGTCAGTTACCAGATTTCCTCTTCTCTCTGTTCATGTACCAACCATCCAAGTTGAGGCCCTCATTTAGCATTCTGATTGGCCTCTCTGGTTCATCTCCCCCCCAGCTACAAAGCTGATATCTGTAAAGCACAGATCTGTGTTGTTTCCCATTCCCTGTAGGATAAAGTATAAACTCCATTGTTCGGCACGTAAAGCCCTTCCCAGTCTGTCTCTAGACTATCCTTCGAGACATTTGACATGACTTCGCTTTATTCTGTATGCTAGCTAGCTACATTGACCCACTTGCTGTGCCTCATATATAATGTTGCATCTCCTGTTCCCAAACCTTTTCATAAGCTGTCCCTCTTACCTAAAATTCCCGATCTCCCTTACTGCTGCCTCTTGGAACCCCTAGCTCCTTTTTAAAGCCTTTCTTCAGTTAACATCTCTTTCAAGGTACAATTTCTGATTCCTCCATCTTTAGTGCTTCCTTCCCCTCCAAATTAATTTATATTTAGTTTTTACATAGTTTGTATTTACATATGTATGTATATGTTATTTTCTTTCCTGCAGAATATAAGCTCCTTGTGGGCAGGGAATGTTTCATTTTTGTGTGTGTGTGTCTCCTCCACTTAATACAGTGCTTGGCACTTAAGAGATGTTTAAATAAATATTAAATTAAATTGAACTTAGTTGTGGCATGCTGTCCTTTTCCCTAAAGCTTTGGCTTTTGTTTTACCCCACCGCAGATGGTCCTTAGGGTCATTGTGATCCTTGTTCAGAGCATTCCACCTCAACCAACACCACTATTTAAAAGATAAAACAAACCAAAAAAACATCTCATCTTTTCTCTTGAACTCAGTCCAAACCCTCCATGCTGCTTCGGTCCCATCTCTTTGCTGTTCTGCACTTTATCCTTCCTACTCCAAATCTAACTTTTAAGAATGATTGTTGGGGTGGAGCCAAGATGGCAGAGTAAAAGCAGGGACTCACCAGAGCTCTCCCTGAAACTCCTCCAAATACCTGTAAAAAAAACTACTCTAAACAAATTATAGAGCAGCACAACCCACAAAAAGACAGAATGAAACAAATCTCCAACCCAAGACAACCTAGAAGGTTGAAAGGAAAAGTCTGTTGCACCAGGCTGAGAGAGGAGCACAGTACAGCACAGACCATGGCAGCACAGACCAGGCCCCAGCAAACCTTGAGCAGGCCTCAGGACTGAATCACTGGCAGCTGTGACAGTTTCTAGACTTCTCAACCTACAAATGCCAGAGACAACTTAGAAGGTCAATAGGAAGGAACTGTCAGACCTGGTGAGAGAGGGGCACAGTCCAGCCCTGGCCCCAGCAGGAGTGACTGAATCACTGAATCACAGGAGCAGGCCCAGGGAGTGACCGAATCAGCAGTGGCTGTTTCCAGAGCTCTCAGTACACAGACAGTAAGGGGGTCAAACAACTGATTAGAAGGAAATTACAGGAGTCTCTTTGCTGGGCACTGAGGCAGGACTCTGTGACTTCGCCCATACTTGAATATAGGTTACAGTTCTGGGTGACATTCAGTTCAGGAAAACTGAGTGTAATCAGTAATACAGTTCTGGGTGACATTCCTGGGGCAAGGAGGAGCACTTGGATAGCAGAGCTTGTGGCAGCAGTGGAGAGGGAATCTTCCTAACAGTTGCAGGACAGAAAAGAGTGCTTGTGGTCACTCACAGACCAGAGCACAGGCCAGGAGAGGAATAAACACTTCTTGTTTGATCATACTACCTTGGAAGAACTGAAAATTTACAGGTCTCTGGAAATATCTCTGAAAACAGCTGCACAAAACCCCCAAAGATTAGGATGGTACACTCTCCACACTGGAACCAGAGCCCTACAGTAACAAAGAGTTAAAAAGTCAAGTAATTTACTGGTAAAATGAGCAAACAGGAGAAAAAAAACTCAAGAGTATAGAATTTTATTTTGGTAACAGAGGAGTAAAACATGCAATCAGAAGAAGGCAACAAAGTCAAAGCTCCTGTATCCAAAGCCTTCAAGAAGAATATGAATTGGTTCATTGAATTGTGGAAGAACTCAAAAAGAATTTTGAAAATGAAATTTTTTTTTTAAAAAAATTTGAAAATTTAGAGAAAAAATTGGGAAGAGAAATGAGAATGGTGCAAGAAAATCATGAAAAATGAGTCAACAGCTTGGTAAAGGAGACCCCAAAAAAATACCAAGGAAAATGACACCTGGGGCAGCTAGGTGGCACAGTGAATAGAGCACTGCCCCTGGAGTCAGGAGGACCTGAGTTCAAATCTGGCCTCAGACACTTAACATTTACTAGCCATGTGACCTTGGGCAAGTCACTTAACCCCAATTGCCCAGCCTTCCCCCCTCAAAAAAAAACCTTAAAAAGCAGACTTGACCAAATGGAAAAGGAGGTCCAAAAGCTCACTGAAGAAAATAATTCCTTAAAAGTTAAAATGGAACAAATGGAAGCTAATGACTATGAGAAATCAAGAAATTATGAAATAAAATCAAAAGAATGAAAAAAATAGAAGACAACATGAAATATCTTGTTGGAAAAACAATTGACCTGGAAAACAGATCCAGGAGAAATCATTTTAAAATTATTGAACCACCTGAAGGCCATGATTAAAAAAAAAAAACCCTAGATATCATCTTTGAAGAAATTATCAAGGGAAACTGCCCTGATATTCTAGGACCAGAAGGTAAAATAGAAATTGAAAGAATCCACCAAACACATCCTGAAAGAGATCCCAAAATGAAAACTCCTAGGAATATTATAGCCAAATTCCAGAGTTCCCAAGTCAAGGAGAAAATATCACAGGCAGCCAGAAAGAAACAATTCAAATATTGTGGAACCACAATCAGGATAACACAAGGTTTAACAGCTTCCACATTAAGGGATTGGAGGGCTTAGAATATGACATTCTGGAGGTTAGAGGAGCTAGGATTAAAACCTAAAATCACCTACCCAGCAAAACTGAGTGTAATCAGTAATGGGAAAGTTGATATTCAGTGAGGTAAAGGAATTTAATGCGTTCTGGAGGAAAAAAAAACCTAGCTGAATAGAAAATTTGACTTTCATATACAAGACTCAAGAGAAGTACAAAAAGGTAAACAGGAAAGAGAAATCATAAGGGACATATTAAAGTTGAACTGTTTACATTCCTACAAGGAAAGATGATATTTGAAACTCACAAGACCTTTCTCATTATTAGGGTAGTTGGAAGGAATACATATAAACAGAGGGCACAAGATGAGTTGAATATGAAGGAATTAAAAAATAAAATCAAGGGGTGGGAGAAAAATGTGCCAAAAGAAGAAGGGGAGAAGCAAAATGGGGTAAATTATTTCACATAAAAGAGGTAAGAAAAAGCTTTTACAATGGAAGGGAAGAAGGGAAGGTGAGAGAGAATGAGTGAACCTCACTCTCATTGGAATTGGCTTAAAGAAGGAATAACATACACCCTCAATTGGGTATGGAAATCTATCTTACCCTACAGAAAAGTAGGAGGGAAGGGGATAAGAGAAGGGGAGGTCATAGAACAGAGGGTAGATTGGGGGAGGGGGTATTCAGAAGCAAACTTTTGGGGGGGAACAGAGAAAGGAACAACATGACTATTATGGGCATGTCTATACACGTATACCTATATTGAATTGCTTGCCTTCTCAATGAGGGTGGGTAGTGAGAGAGGAAAAGTAAGAATTTGGAACTCAAAAGTTATAAAAATGTTGAAAATTATTTTTACATGTAACTAGAAAATAAGATACACAGGCAGTGGGGTATGGAAATCTGTCTTACCCTATAGGAAGATAGAAGGAGAAGAGAATGGGGGGAGGGGTGTTATAGAAGGGAGGACAGGATGGGGTAAGGGGTAATCAGAAGCAAAACACTTTTGAGGAAGGACAGGGTGAAAGAAGAGAGGGTGTATAGAATAAATGGGGGTAGGGAAAATAGCGTGGAGAGAAATACAGTTAGTAGTAGTAACTGAAAAAAATTTTTTGAAGCAAGCTTCTCTGATAAAGGCCTCATTTCTCTAACATATAGAGAACTGTCAAGTTAATAAAAATAAGAGCCATTCTCCAATTGATAATTGATATAATAAAAGATATAATCCATTTTCAGATGAAGTAATTAAAGCTATCTATAGCCATATGAAAAAATATTCTAACTCACTATTGATGGGAGAAATTTGCAAGTGAAAACAATTCTGAGATACTACCTCCTATCTATTAGATTAGATTAGAACAAAGGTAAATGACAAATATTGGAGAGTATGTGGTAAAAATATACTGTTGTCAGAGTTGTACATTGATTAAATCATTCTATAGAGCAATTTAGAACTATGCCCAAAGGACTATGATAAAACCGTGCATACCCTTTGACATAGCAATACCACTACTAAGTCTGTATCCCAGAAGAGATTAAAAGAATAAAAAGGAAAAGGATATATATGTACAAAAAATATTTATAGCAGCTCTTTTCTGGGGGTAGAGAATTGGAAATTGAGAGAATGCACATCAATTAGGGAATGACTGAATAAGTTGTGGTATGTAATTGTGATGGAATACTTTTGTTATATAAGAAATGATGAGCAGCTCTTTGTGGTGGCAAAATACTGGAAATTAAGGGGATTCCCATTGATTGGGGAATGGCTAAACAAGTTATGGTATATGAATGTAATGGAATACTATTGTGCTATAAGAAATGAGGAGCAGATTGACTTCATATTTGCCTGGAGAGGCTTATACGAACTGATGCTAAGTGAGAGGAGCAGAACCAGGAGAAATTTGTACACAATTACAGACACAACATATGTGTGACAACCAGCTTTGATAAACTGGACTCTTCTCAGCCAACGCAAGGTTATAAGACAACTCTAAAAGACTCAGGATGGAAGGAGATATTTACATTCAGAGAAAGATCTAGAACGAACAGAGTTTAAATGCAGACTGAAGCAAACTACCTGTTCCCTTTCTTTTCCATGTTTGGTTTTATTTCCTCTTTCCCATTGTTTATTCCATTAGTTACAACCCTTCTTTACAACCAGACTAATGTCTAATGTGAAAGTATTTACAGATCCTATACTTGATTGCATGCTGCCATGGAGAGGAGGGGGTGGAGGGAGAGAGGGGAGAGAATTTGAAACTCAAGGGATTATGGAACTGAATCTTATAAACTAAAAGTAAACAAACAAATCAATAAAAAAAAAAAAAAAGAAATGATGAGCAGGATGCTCTCAGAAAAACCTAGAAAAACTTACATGGGTTGATGCAAAGTGAAATGTAATGCGTACAAAATAACAGCAATATTTATAGGATAATCAGCTGTGAATGACTTAGCTAATTTTCAGCAATGCAATGATCTGTGTCAACTCTGAAGGACTTAGGATGAAAAATGCTCTTCATCCCCAGAGAAAGAACTGATGGTGTCTCAATACAGATTGAAGCAAAGAAAAGAGAAAAAGACTGATTGTCAAGTCTGCTCTACAGTTACTGGATAGGATATTTTATATGATTGCTCTGTGACTCCAGTCACCATTCTCTTTGATTAACCCTCTTCCAGAACACTTGACCCTGGCCAATAATCCCCTGTTTGTGTTATTAGAACAAATTAGAATTTTCCTATTAATAGTAATCGCAGGGCAGCTAGGTGGTGCAGTGAATAGAGCACTAGCCCTGGAGTCAGGAGGACTTGAGTTCAAATCTAGCCTCAGACACTTAATAGTTACTAGCCGTGTGACCTTGGGCAAGTCATTTAACCCCAATTGCCCTGCCTTCCCCCCTCCAGAAAGAAAAAAAAGTAATCTCCTTCAGGGTAGGGACTTCTTGCTTCCTTCTATTTCTATTCTCAGTGCTTAGGGATTGTGTGATATGTAGTAAGCACTTATAAATACTTTTTTGGTCATGTAGACTTTAGATCTTTGTTATAACAAAATTACTGCTTTGAATATTTTTATAATGTGGAAGGATAATCAAGTCCCCATTCCTTCTGAAGGAAAATATTAAGAAATAACATTATTTCAGACTGAAATTCCTTTGAACTCATCAGAATGAAATAAAATTGAACAATACTTAAAGTCCAAGGAGTCAGCATCCTGGTTTGGAAAACTAAAAGTTGAGGGAGGAACTCTGGTGTCCGTGATGATAGAATTAGAGTGGTTGTCTGGCAAGAGTAGGAACACTTTGGATCAATCCAATTAAAATCTTTCTCCACCCTTAACTAGATTACATAGATTTATGAAAATGATTCTTCAGGGTATGTTAAAATTTAAGTTACTGTTGTTCAGTTTGATGAATCTTAGTACCTTTCCTTAGATTATTTGCAATTTATCCTGTTAAATCCTTTTTGTTGTTGTTCATGCTTTGGAAGACCAGTGACATCATGGGGTATTATCTTACTTGCTGTGAATCGCATTTAAGTGAGACAGAGTTGGACAAAGTCATCAGTCTCTTTTCCAGAGTTATTTGAATCCAGTGGAAGAGAACAAGTTAGTATGACTGGTGGCCTAGGATGCATTGGATGACCTTGGCATTTTTGATGTCTGAGCAACTTCTCCACAGTACCTGCTTCAGCCCCCTTCATGGCCATTGGAACAAACTATTCTCATCTATCCGTTTTGCGAGAAGAAGTCTTCATATTCACATCCCCTTAATTTACTGACAGATTTGAGACCTGTTGCTTATCCTCAGCCTGATCTAGTCTGTCTGCCAGTACAGTTTTCCCTGGGTGTGGCCACTGTACTTCTACACTTCCTGGAGCCACAAGAGAGAGTCAGCAAGACCTGAGTAAGTTCAAATCCAGCCTCATACACTACCTGTGTAACCCGAGGAAAGTCATGTAACCTCTGTTTGCCCTAATCCACTGAAGAAGGAAATTGCAAATCCTCTTTGTACATAGCTGTTGCATGCTGTCTCCCACATTAGACTCTGGGCTCCTGGAGAGAGCAAAGATTGTTTTTTGCCTTTCTTTGTATTTCCAGTGGTTAAAGAGCTTTATGACAGATTGAGTCATAAACTCTAACCTAAATTTTATGTACTTGTTTAATTTTGACTATGAAATTTTGTCTTGTTCTTCTTGGAAGCTTGTAATATTTTCTCCTTGATCTGGGGGCTCTAGAACCTGGCTATAACATTCTTAGGAGTTTTCTTTTTGGGATCTTTTTCAAGAGGTGATTGGTGAATTCTTTGAAGTTCTATTTTGCCCTCTGGTTCTAAAATATCAGGGCAGTTTTCCTCGCGAATTTCTTGAAGGATGCTTTCTAGGTTCTTTTTTTGATCATGGCTTTCAGGTAGTC
>JAQQSV010016289.1:0-11876 GCA_028646515.1 Pseudochirops corinnae | reverse complement strand
GGGACTTGCAGATTATTTCCTGCAGCATCCTTCCACAGGAGGGAAACCCAGGCAAGGCTTGGCAGGCCTTACACTCAGTCTTTCAGAGTCCTCCTCTTTCTCCCTCAAATTAAAACACATTTGGAGGAGGGAGGCTTACCCAATACTGTTGCAAGCCCTCCAATCCAGAGAGAAAATTGAATGC
Source organism: Pseudochirops corinnae (assembly GCA_028646515.1). Classification (NCBI taxonomy): domain Eukaryota; kingdom Metazoa; phylum Chordata; class Mammalia; order Diprotodontia; family Pseudocheiridae; genus Pseudochirops; species Pseudochirops corinnae. The sequence continues at coordinate 11,692 of JAQQSV010016289.1, read as the reverse complement.
TAATGGGTGAGGATGTCTGCTATGAACTGACCCCACCACACAGAGTAAACTGAGTGATGCTTGAGGGACTAACAGTGAAATTCTGAACCCCCCATTCTCTTACAAGGAAATGTTCAGCAGGAGGGTCCTATGGGGACTTTGTTAGCCCTAGTCCTCCAGAAGCCTTAGAGGGCTGAGATTGGGGGAGGGGGAGCACTGCCTTCCTTTTTTGATTGCTGAGCCCTTCCCTTACTTTCAGAGGGAAATTTGAGGCTCAGTTCAGGGGGTGTAGCTGGCCTAATTTCATGTAATCACCCCTTGTCTCCGGTGGAGAAACTGAGAAACCCGAAGGTGCCTCTTCAAACCAAACAGCCCTGAGGCCCTGCGGAATCCAGGCGGAGAAACTGAGGGATAGGAGAGGAGATCCCTTAAAAGGCCCCTCAGTCACCATCTTCCAGATGGGAAACAGGAATGACTGGAGGGACCTTACATATGAGAACTCTCAGTTCCTCCCTTCCATCGGAGAAACTGAGGCACGTCTGGTCCGCTTTATACAGGGACACCGCTCTGAGTCTCTTTCCCGCCTCAGTAAGAGAAACTGAAACCAATGGAGAGGTTAATTAGTAGCTGCTTAGCACGTATTAACACCTGGAATGGAAGGGACCAGGTGTCAGCAGGTGGATGAGATGGGTGGGACGCTAGTCCCTCATTTATGAACCCCTTGGTGGTCCCGCTTCCGTTGTAGAAGAGGGAAGAATTCCGTTATCTGGGGTTCATCCAGAGGATGCGCTCGGGGCGCCAGGTAGTCAGACTGGAGGGGCCGGGCATTGGGAAGAAAGTATTCCAACTGCCAACTGCCTGTGGATGGACTGGGCTCAGCCAGGAGCCGGAGCTGGAGTCAGAGGGAGGACTGTTAAGTAGGTTAAGTAGGGTTGGCGCAGCTACCTTTGGTGGAAGAGATAGGTCTGCAGAGGAGCCTTGAATTTGGTACGGAACAGAGTGAAGTTCAGCTGCATTTCTTAAGAGCTGATGGTATGCAAGCACAATTCTGAACGCAGGTGGCTACGCAGAAGAAAGGTAGAGAACAGAGTTAAGGACCTGTACAATGGAAATTTCCTTGGGCCAGGAGGTGACTAGTCTCCAGTAAGAGGGAAGACCTCTCCACTAGTGCGACTTCCCTTCTTTTCCGGTTACTTAGAGAGATACCGGGACCAGATCTTGACTTTTGATCACTCTCTTCTGAGTTTTGGGGACACTCCTCCTTCCTATGCGAATGCCCCTGTCCCAGGGTGCTCTCTCCCTCTGTCCCTTATGCCTGATATGTTCTCCCTCTCAATGATGACCTCTCCAGCTTCAACTCAGTTCCAGTCATTTAGTTTGGCAGAGATGTGGGTAGAGTGTCAGATTTAGTCCTCCAAATTGTGTGTTCTCTGAGCTTAGCATTTGCTGAGACATGTTTTTTGACTAACTTTAGTTAAGTATGCTCAATAATACACTCCAGATAAATCTGGGTTCTTACTCTGTGGTTCCTTAAGGGAAGTGTCACACTTCTGTGATTAAATGAAGGATTGATCATTGTATGATTCCAGGATAAAGTGCCATTATTACTGACCTGGAAAGATGCAGTCAATCAGTCAGCATCCACAAGAAACGCCTACAGTTTTTTGAGGTGGCTCAAGATCCCTGTAATCTTCTACCTTTTCTTTGAATAATGCTTTTTATGCCCTTGACTTCATACCCTATACAATACCTTATAACTGAAGAATTTGGGGAGAGGTTAGCTTCTGTGAAAATGGAAACTCCTCCCCTTCGAAGAAGTTTTTGTTTCTGAATATGGCTAGATTTAACATTCAAATATCTAACCCAAGTGAATCTTTCTGTAAATTATCATCACTTTTAAAACAAAGCCTTGAAAGACTTGAAACAAGTTCAAATGTCTGAGTTTAAAATGCTCAGTCTTCATACAGATAGGGGTTCTTGCCATTCTTCATTTACCCCCTGAGGTATTTTTTAAAGTTGTAACTACACTTGTATCAATCACCCTCCATCATGCATCCTCTACCTCCAAAAAGCAAACAACACAGTGAGGATGTCTGAGAAAAGTGCTAAAATACAGTTGCCCATCTCTGAAAGTATCCCATAGTGTCGTATAAAAAAAAGATTCTGCCAATTTTACTAAAAACCTACACTACCAAATATAAAATAAATATATTTTTCTTACCATCTTCACAAGGACTAGAGCAAATTTTCTGTTGGCATTGGTCCACAATTTGGTACTCAAAGAAAATTGAAAATTGAATATCTGAAAATATTAAGAATGTTAAGATACATTTTCAAAACTCTAGCAAATCTTATTGTTTGAGAATTCACAAGAGAACCTTGCCAAACTTAATGAAATATAATTTTGATTTAGGATTTCAAAAATGTCATGTGTATTTTCTTTTTTAAAAAAATATTTGTTTACTTTTGGTTTACAACATTAGGTTCCATAGTCCTTGAGTTTCAAATATTCTCCCCCTCTGTTTCCTTCTCCCCCTACCTTTCATGGTGTCATGCAATCAAATATAGGATCTACAGATATTTGCACCTTAAACATAAGATAGGTTGTAAAGAAGGTTTATAACCAATGAAGTGAACAATGAGAAAGAAGAAACAAAATAATGCCAGAGAGAGAGAGAGACAGAGACACAGAGAGAGACAGAGAGAGGCAGAGAGAGGCAGAGAGAGAGAGACAGAGAGACAGAGAGAGACAGAGACAGAAACAGAGAGACAGAGACAGAAACAGAGAGACAGAGACAGAGAGACAGAGAGACAGAGACAGAGAGCAAGTAGTTTGTTTCAATCTTCATTCAGACTCTGTAGTTCTTTCTGTGGATGTGGATAGATGTGGTAGATTAGCATGGCACTAAATATGTAAATTAATTCAGGTAAAACTGTCATTTTTATGATATTTTCTCGACCTATCCATGAACAACTGATGTTTTTATGAAAATTATTTTGTAATTGTGTTCATATAGGTCCTGGGTTTGTTTTGGCAAAAAACCTTTTCTGCATCTATGGAGATGATATGGTTTCTTCTAGTTGTGTTGATGTTATAAAATCACTTATATTGATAGTTTCCCTTATATTGAACCATCTTCGCATTCCTGGAATATTTAATCCTACTTGATCAAAGTGTATTATTCTTGTGATAAGTTGCTGTAGTCTTTTTGCTAATATTTTTTTTTAAATTTTTGCACGTATGTTCATGAAGGAAATTGGTCTATAATTGTCTTTGTCCATTTTGTCTTTTCTTGCTTTAGGTATCAGTAGCATATTTGTATGATAAAAAAAATTTGGTAGGACTCCTTCTTCAACAATTTTCCCAAATAGTTTGTAAAGTATTGGAATCATTATTCTTTAAATGTTTGATAGAATTCGCTAGTAAATCCATCTGGCCCTGGAAATTTTTCCCTAGGGAGTTCATTGATGGCTTGTTTAATTTCCTTTCTTCAGATGGAGCTGTTTGAGTAATTAATTCCTCTTCACTTAATTTGGGCAATTTGTATTTTTGTAAACATTCATCCATTTCTCTAAGATTGTCAAATTTATGGGCATACAATTGGACCAAATAATTCCTAATTATTGTTTTAATTTCCTCTTCATTGGAGGTAGATTCACCTTTTTCATTTTTGATACTCATAATTTGTTTTTCTTCTTTCTTTTTTATCATATTGACTAAATTAGGTCAATCAATTTTTTTTGCTTTTTTCATAAAATTAGGCCTTCATTTTTATTTATCAATTCAATAGTTTTCTTAATTTCAATTTTATTAATCTCTCTCTTTGGTTTTCAGTATTTCTAATTTAGTATTTAATTGGGGATATTCAATTTGTTCTTTTTCTAGCTCTTTCAGTTGCACGCCCAATATGTTGAGCTCCATTTTCTCTATTTTATTCATATATGCATTCTAGAACTGCTTTCACTGCAATTCTTACTGACAGCATCCACAGAGAAGATAATCAAGTGAGGTCCTTGCTTTCACTCCACCATGTTGGCTCCCCCTCCAAATGTAGATTTATCTTAGAATTTTTTAAGATGCTACACTAATACTCTACTCACCTGGGTAATATAAGTTCAAGGCTTTTCAAAAAGACTTCTCTTTGACCTATATCTTACTACCTACTAGTAAAACCTGATTATACCCAGTTTCTATTTCTGACAAGAACCCTGTGAGCATGAAACCTAATGGAGGCCATCATCTCTGTAATGTCACCTGAGGCTCAATGAGCTTTGGGGACAAAAGTCCCCAAAAGCTGACAGTCAACAACTGAGGACAAGATGCAGTCACACACCTCTCATAATGATGCCAGCCATCATCCTGAGAGATGCCTTTCATTAGGTGCTTTCCTTCCTATCAATGAGATGCACCCTAAATAGCAAGCATTGCTTCCCCAAGGCAATTGGAGGTAAGCAAGGTCTTCAAACAAAGCCTATATCACTTGGTAGCCTTGCTGGCAAGTTCAGGTACTGGTTGCTCTAGTTGGCCTTAAAAGTTAACACTGAACCACTGACATTGAGAAGCACAAACAGAGCCTTCCATCATTACTCAGTCACCAAAATCACTCAACTCAGTGATTCAGGTGAATTGCCAGTGAACTGTCTACCCCCAACAAGTGGCAGCAACTATAAGTACAGGGGTAGGGTCAAATTTTAGGATAAGAAAATGAAAAAATTAGGTTGCTTAGCAAAAATTCATTGGTTTACCTAGTGTGTGGGTCAGAAACCCCACTTACCCAATTGAAGGATAGGCAGAAGAGCGCTTGAGGTGGACAGCAATATTTATTTCTAAATTCTCGGAATCGGGGAGGGGAAGTCCCTTCCCGATGCAAATCCGAAGAAAGAGAGAGTGAGAGAGAGAGAGAGAGAGAGAGAGAGAGAGAGAGAGAGGACCCCTCCACGTGCCCTCTTTTTAATAACCCCTGAGTGTCATAAAAAATACATTCTTTTGCTGTCCCTAACTTCTATTGGTTGAAAATGGAGGTACAGACTCAGCGCAGGGAAAGACTAGGGCGTCCCTGACTTCTCATTGGAGGAGGGGCCGGTCCCGTTTTGGCGCTGGAATTTAAACAAAGAGATTCAGCTCCCTCTGTCCCGCTATCCTTTGCTTCTGCTAGAGCAAAAGGTGGGGCGCACAATCTTATGTAAGGAGGCAACTCCCGTCCTCATTGATTTTGTTCCCACCCTATTCCCAAAGAAAAGATTCCGGTCTGCTTCCCCCAGCCTGTTCTCAAACAAAAGTTCCCATCTGCATTCCAATACAGCATCTGGAGAGTCTTCACTTAAGATCTCTTCCCATTCACTAGCAGCACACACCCTCAGGTAAGCAAAGAGTTATTTCTCATTTCATAATGACCTAGGAAGTAGGCATTATAAAACTTGCCACTAAGTATAAAACAAAGGTGACACAAAGCTGAGACTTTGCCACCACCTCCAAGTTCCATGCTTGTGGCTTCTAGACAAGCTGAATATTTAGTGTCTGACAGTCCTACACAAAAGGCTGTGAGTCTGATTAAGTCAGACTGTAACAGGCAAAATCATATTTTGATTCATTTTCTGCATCTTATAACTATGCACTATGGAGAAAATTAAGTGAAATTTTATTTCAGCCTCTTTTAAACATTGCATAGAAGTAGAAAAAATAAGAGCACTCCAGTATGTTCACATATAACCCTCCTGTCAAGCATGTTGCTCCCCCCTTTATTCAGGCCACCCAGAATCGCTAGTGTATGAGCCAACATAACCATATATAACTGAGTTCTCATTTAAAATGATATTCATAGGAAAGCATTTTTGAAGATAGGATCACATACTAATAGTTGTTACAAATGCAATTAGGATATGGATCATCATATAAATGCATGAATTAAAGAGATGGACTGATTAAATCATTGTCTAAAATATTTTAACTTAATTGCTGTGACTAGCACAGTATATGGCCCAGCAACCAGCTGAATAAAGGAGAGAGACAGGGATGTATTTGACAGTCTGTTTATTACAGAGCCATTTCATACAGAGCCAAAGTACAAGAAAATCACAGGGTTTATATACCTTATAGCAGAGACTCTGAGGTAATTGAAATGTAAAGACCCTTCTTTAGTCCTGGCCACTCCCTACCCTAGCCCAAGGCTATTATACATTAAGACTCAATCCTAGGACCACGTCTGGAGGCACAAACAAACAAGAGCCACAAATAAGACTTGCTAATGACCTCCCCTGAAACTTCTTTAGTTAATCAGGACCCAAGGAAAGCATCCACCCAACAAGATTATACTCTTTCTGCTTATCTGCCTCAAAGAAGAGGGGGAGCATGAAAGTCTGGTCTACTACACTTAATTATTTTTTGTTTGTTTTTTTCAGGACACCCTGAGGAGGTCAGTTGTCAAATAATCTTGTTATTTCTGCGTTTCCACCTTTCTTCACAGGTTTATTTAGAGGTAGTATTCATCAAACAGCTGCTCTCCAAATGAAACTCTCCTCCTTTGTACAGATCCGTCATTCTCATCTTTAAATACACACACGTATTATATATATATATATATATATATATATATATATATATATATATATATATATATATATATGTATGTATATATATATATGTGTATATATATGTTTAATTTATTTAGCTTCCCCCATGGAACACACAAAGGATGAGAATAGACACATACATAATAGCTCCTCCTTCTCCCCCTTCCCTTCCTCCTACTCCTCCTCCTAACAGGTGATGCCCATTAGGGTCTTGCTCCTCAAGGGTCTGGAGCCGGGCAAACGAAAGAGTTCTATTTCCCACTCTCTCCCATCCACACTGACCCCGGGTGCGGCCCGGTTTTCTGCTGCTAGGCAGCCTATCGTATCTGAATTCTTTCCTTAGGCCAAAAACTTTCCTACCTAAAAGGAGAGAAATAACACTTTCCACTCCTCTTCTCTGGATGTTGGAATTGAAAAAAAGACTCTTATCTCCTCAAATACCATCACTACCTGTCCAGTATGGAGCAAACGGCTTTTGTAAGATGTTCTTCCACATTCTCAGAATCATCATCATTTTTTAAAGATTTATCTGCATTCCTTCTTTCTTCTAGAGAATGTATTAGTGAGAATATCCCGTTCTTAACCTTTCTCTGGTCTCCATTCTCAGCAGGGAGTTCTTCTCCCTCCGCTTTCGGAGAGAAGTCCTTCCTGCCTGCTGCTGTCCTCATCACCACGCCCCCCCCTCCCCCCTTACCTTGTCCTTGCCCTTTCAGGGCGCAGTGCTGAGTACTCCTCCCCTCCAGAGGGGATACCAAGATTCATTTGGAAGGGCTACCAACTTCGAATGCCCAGAGCCCATCCCGTGCTCCAAGGGGTAAACTAAGGCTGAGCTCCTGAGCCTTCTTTGCAGGAAGCAGCTCTGAGCACTCCTTCTTTCCAAAGAGGAAACTGAGCTTCACCCAGAAGGGCTGCAGTCTGTGACAGCCCTCAGACCATTGCGTGGCACCGGGGGTAAACGAAGGCTCAGTTCCCGGGCTCTCAAAAGTTCCCTCCTCACTTCTGGGGCACCTTGGGAAGTCTCACAGGTGAAGCTCTATAGTTTTCCTGTCCAGATTGAAGAAACTAACATCTGCCTGGTAAGAAGGCTTTGAATAGCACTTGCTCTGAGTTCTCCAAGCCTAGGCGGTAGAGTCGTGCCTCACTCAATGTCAAATATAGGGCCTAACGCTTGACTTCTCTGAGCCAAATTGAAGCCAGCTTATCCAAGAACTTCTTAGAGCCGTCACCCAGTGTGGAAACTCTGCAAAACTGGACATTCTCTATAAACTAAAATAACATTGTATACAGTAAGCTACTTACTACCACCTTTTTTTGCAGTTGTAAAGATATTATAGACAAGCAAACAAGATGTGATGGGTTACTTCATAAAATAATTCCTGAAGGGGTGGGGAGAAAAGTTGGGACTGCCAGCAAAATACATGTGTGTATTACAACTTTTACCCCAAATATGACTAATTTAAAATCAATGAATTCATACAAAAATTTATGAAAAAAACATTTATTGAAAAAAGTTTACGTTTGGGAAAAAAATTAACCTTTATTTTGCTTTAAACACAAAAATGAACCCGGCAAATTTAAAATAGCCTGCAATAAACATTCACTGCTCTATTTCAAATTAACTTGAAAATTTTTGGCAAGCACAATCACACTATTCTGTGACATCTACAAAGTTTCACTTATCTAAATTTTTGTCAGGTTTTTCTATCCTTATTTTTTCACTTCTATAACAATTCTATCTTATTGATAGGCAGAGTATGTAAATTGGCTGACAACTATATTTTTCTCTTTGCAAAATGAAGATGGTCCATTTTCTTGATTTCTCCTATGCTGTAACGGTTCTTTTTTGCAGCCTCATTGATGTTATTCTATTTAGAATAACAACAACAAAAAAAAAAACACAAGAAGATGCATATAGATATTGACCTTGTAGGTGTGTGTTAACATTTGACCATGGTTTTTCCAATTACAAAGTCATTTAAAAATGCTAGAGTCCCATTTTCTGACCATACTATTTGAAAGCCAATTTCCTATTAAATCCATAGCCTAGTATTCTTTTCCCCAAAAATTCTACAAGAGAACACATTCATTCTAGGTTTAACTTGTTTACTTTTTCAAATCAAAGAATAAAAAAGGAAAGAGCTACAAGAAACATTACAAAGTTAACTTAAAGCATTTTATTTAACATGATGATAAGCCACCCTGCGGTAAACCTCTCAGCCTGAACTTAGATAACTTCATATCATTTTTTAGATAGTGAAAAAGAAATGCTAAATTAAAAATAATGACTTTCCACCTCCTTCAATGGGTTTTATTTAGATAAAATATGGAAACAAATTAACACATAATGTTAAAAATCACATTATGAGAGTCATCATGAAATTGAAGATGTTGGAATAATTCATTTGAATTCTTAATTCTGACAAATTTCCTGTATTCCAATATTAGGCCAATTACAGGCTCTGGAAAATCATCTCTGTGGCACAAACCAGGACAGGTCTCACCTGATTCAAAGTCTAGTTCTGCACACAGTCAGGCTACAGTGTGTGGGGGGTAACCTGTTGACCGAGCCAAAGTGCTGGCTACACAGTGAATGTAAAATAAGAAAAATTATGGATTAATCTGAAAACTCCTAACTATACTTTTTGTTTTGTTTTTTTCTTTTTTGGAGGGGGAAGGCTAGGCAACTGGAGTTAAATGACTTGCCCAAGGTCACATGATCAGTAAGTGTTAAGTGTCTGAGGCTGGTTTTGAATTCAAGTCCTCCTAAGTCCTGGGTGGGTGGTAGAGGCCCCATCTCCCAAACATTCTTACAATAATAACAAAATCTTGGAATATTTAAATAAACTCATGAAGCTCCTTTTGAATATCTGGAGAATTGTAAATATAAATTATAAAATATAAAATATAAATTAAAGTTCACTGATGCTTAAAATTTCTCAGGATGTGTGATTTAAAGAGTAAACTGATTTGATTAACAACATTTTTTGGTAAAAAAAAAAATCTAATCTAGCACCATCAACTATTTACAACTGTTGTGAGAACTTTAAGAGAGCAGATAGTTTGTTGGCTCTTTAAGCACTTATTGGAAGATGTTGGTTATATAGTTTCCTATAGCTGCCAAGTAGGTTGTGGGGGAAGGAAAGGGGAGAAGTAAAACAAATGACAGTGAAAAAAATCTATAATTGTGACAATAAAATCTGTGATACTCTGGGTAAACATTTATATTACAGCATAGTAGTGTCACATGCATCATATACATGTTCAAGGGGGTAATACACTTTTACAAAGTTTTCTGTAGTGGTTAAAATTTTTTTTTTTTAAAAGCTAATGCTTAAAGGTTAGAGTGAGAGTTTTAGTCGAATGTAAATTTATTCAAGTCTGATACTACTCAGATTAACAAGATTATACTATGAATCAATGTTTTACAATGCATAACAAATGCTTGCTTTTCAGGCTCTTGGGACCATAACCAATTTTGTTCTGAGTTTGAATATTGGTATAGTTGTCTGCATTAAATCATTAAGTGAGAGAAATTCCAGGAGCTACTCAGATGGAAAGAGATTCTGTACTGTGAACAGGTGGGGGAGGTCTGCTTTGGGGAAAAAGCTGAGGGGACAATCTTAGCCTCAATCTAGGATGGGATTCCCCAGCTCAGTTTCCCCATGGTGTTCCTTTGGAGAGGAACATTTGCCACCTGACACAGATACACACAGACACACACACAGACACACACACAAACACACACACACACCCTACACACTAGCTCCATATTATCTCCAGGATGAATGATTAAATTCTTAGGTGTAACTTTTTTAAATATTTTTTTTTCCATTAACCATGATTTTTTTAAAAAATTGATCTGTCCTTCTACTATCTTTCCGGCCACACCTTCTTCCCCTCCCTTCCACCACTGAGCTGCATAATCTGTCAAAATTACAACCCTCTTTGGCCATAACTTAAAACGTCAGTCTCTTTCCATAGGAGAAATTCATCCCCTCCCGTCAGGAAGCAAGTGGCAGGTTTCTGCTTCATTCTTTTGGACTCATGGTTTTACACTGTGCTAAATAAGCTTTTAAAGTCTGTGAAAGTAATTTTCTCTAAGGTGTTAGAATTGTTTAAGTTTTTCTAGGTCAGCCCACTTCAGTCTGGATCAGTTTGCAGAGATCTTTCCAGGTTACCATGAAATTGTCCATTTGGCCTCCCTTCTTTAAATTACATTTATATCTCGGATATTTAACCATTCCCCAGCAGGATGACATCTTTTAGTTTCTAACTTTCTGCTACCACAAAAAGACCTTCTTTAATACTTTCAAACACCTTCCTTTCCTTCAGTCTTGAGTTTCTTTGGAGTTTAGTCCTCATAGGGTTGTTGTAGGGTGAAAGTATTTCAACAGTTTGGTAACTTTGTGGGCATGGTTCCAAATTTAGAACTTTCTGGAATGGCTGGACCAAATGCCACCAACGATATGCCTGACTTACCACAGCATCGCCATGTTGTTCATGTTATTTTTCTTCCTCTTTTGTCCTTTTTATCTGTTTGATGGGTAGGAAGTGAGAAGGAACCTCCAAATGATTCTAGTTGACATTTATTTAAAGCATTTTTTTTCCATATGACTCCTCAGAGAGCTTAGATTTCTTCTGAAAAATGTTTGCTTAGTGACCAGGAAGATCTAAGTTCAAATCTAATCTCAGATAACTTATTAACTGTGTGGTTGACCCTGAGCAGGTCACTTAATTTTCTCATTTGTAAAATGGGGATAAAATTGCGTCTTTGGTATAGAACAGTGGTTCTCAACCTTCCTAATGCCACCACCCTTTAATACAGTTCCTCATGTTGTGGTGACCCCCAACCATAAAATTATTTTTGTTGCTACTTCATAACTGTAATTTTGCTACTGTTATGAATCATAATGTAAATATCTGATATGCAGGATGTATTTTCATTGTTACAAGTGGAACATAACCCACAGGTTTGTATCAGCAATGCAGTATTCACAATGCCTACAGTAACTATAAATATGCTGATATAGTTATTAATCACAAAATGGAACAGGCTCTCTACATAAGAAATATAGATAGTGCATTCATTTAAATACCAAAAGACTGAGTCCCAAAACCAGAAAGTCAAAGCCAACCCAGTAGT
>JAQQSV010016288.1:0-11876 GCA_028646515.1 Pseudochirops corinnae | reverse complement strand
CTGATTCTTGATGTCTCATAGAGTCATTAGCTTCCACTTGCCCAATTCTAATTTTTAAGAAGTTATTTTCTTCAGTTAGATTTTGAACCTCCATTTTAAAGGAGTTGTTTTCTTCAGTGTATTTTTTCCATTAAGACAATTGTATTTTTTAAGGAATTATTTTCATCAGTCAGTTTTCATCCTTCCATTTCCCATCTGTTGATTCTTTCTTGCATACCACTCATTTCTTTTCCCATTTTTTCTTCTATCTCTCTTATTTGACTCTTAAAATAATTTTTGAGCTCATCTAAGAAGGCTTTTTAGGCTTGAGAGCAATTCAAAATCCCTTTTGAGTTTTCAAATGTAGGCATTTTGACAATATTGTCATTTCTGACTTTCTATTTTGATCTTCCCTGTCACTATATGGTTGACTCTTTTTTTTTTATTATTCTTTGTTCAATTTTTTTTTTCTTTTGCGGCTTTTCAACTTGTGCTTTGCTCCTGGGCAGAGCACTCTGTCCCAAACTTCTTGTGCTGGGTGTCAGTTGTCTGGTCATTGGTTTTATGTTCTGGGGCCTCAGGTGATGGTGGTTTGCTTACCTCACTGCCGTGACCTCCCTAATCATGCCTGTTGCTGCCTGGGTTCCAGGCCTAGCAATTTCCCTTCTGTTCTGTATTTGGAAACCTCACAACTGGCTTGCTGTGCTACTGGTCTGCTGAGCTAGGACTGAGGGACCTTTGTTTCTCATCTGTGCTGTGCCTAAAGGCTTCCCACTGGCTTGCCAGAGCACTGTCTTGGCTGGGTTGTACTCTTCTTTTATCAGTAAGACAGACTTTTTCTGAACTCCTTCTGAGTTACCTTAAGCTAGAAAATTGTTTCACTTCATCTTTTTTGTAGATTCTTCCACTTTAGAAACCATTTAGAGGCTTGATTTAATGTTTCTGAGGGGAATTCAGGAGAGCTCATGCAACTTCCTGGCTTCTCGCTTCCATCTTGGCTCCACTACCCATCACAGTTTTAATAGGTATTTCTGTTGCTTCAAACAAAATTTTCTAAATTAAATGTTGGTTTGTTACTTTAATCTATGGTTCAATTGTTTTTGCTGAAACTTTTTCTTTCATCATGTGTGGGACAAAGAGATGACTCTTACCCAAAACAAAATAAGCAGAGATATCTCCAAGTAAAGACAGGAAGGATTTATTATACAATATCAGGAGAAGGGGACATTGTCAGCACCAGAAGCACTCAGGTCAAAATACGGAAGGCAAAAGCTGGTTTATATACCCTAAATTTCCCCCAGCTCTCCCTCTTTATGCTGTCCCATTCCCATTAATTAGGAACTGAATTCACAATCTAAAAATCTGCTGGCATTGTAGATAAAAGGTCATTAATGTAAAAAAGCAGAAGGTACAGATCTGAATAATACAGAAACAAAATATGACATCAGTTATTCATATTAATAAAGTCAAAATAGAGATATGTCAGCAACTGAAAAACATCAACTTTGTCAATGCAATGGAAACAGACAATATCTCATAAATAATGGGGATGTAGGGGACTTTTGGGTCATGGTGACCCTCCCTTGCAACAGGAAGGAAGAAGATATCATGTAAGTAATGGGGATTTTGAGACATGATGACCAGTCTGTTCAGCATTTTTTCCAAATTTGTATTGTACAGGTCAAGGGGAAATTAAGTCAGTAGCCAAGTTTGAGAAACACGTGCATTCCCTTCCTCCATATTAGCTAAGCTTAGTGGAACCTTCAGTTCATGACCAGGGAAGTTCGGCAAAGGGCCTCATGCTGCTAGATCTTTGGAATTTTACTAAGACTCTGCTCAGATTTCTAAGATATTACCTGAGAAGTTTTCACTTTTATTCCACACAATCAGGAGTAGCAATCAAATTATAAATAGTTCTTTTCCCTGAGGACCAATGTCCATAACAAGTACTATTCTTTGAAGAATTAATATGAGAAGAATTTCCCTTCAAAAGACATTTCACCTCCCATCACCATGCTTTTGCACTGCTGGAAGTGTGTGTGTGTGTATATGTGTGTGTGTGTGTGTGTGTGTGTGTGTGTGCACAGAGACATATGTATTCACCCCATTTAAGTGTTTTATTCTTCTATTAGGATGTAAACTTTTTAAAAGAAAGGACTAATCTTGCTTGTATTTATGTCCCAAGTACCTGATAGTGCCTGGTACATAGTAATTAATAAATGTTTTACCTATAATGTTATCTATCTCTCACCTATCTTTGAGATTTTAAGATATGATTAAATTTAATGCCTTGTTTTAGACAAGGAAAAAGGCATAGAGATTAAATGATTTTTTTAAAGGCCCCAGAAATAGCATACACCAGAGACATGGTTTAAAATCAAGTCTCCTGAGTATGATGCAATGACTTTCTGACTTCATTCCTGTATTTTGAATCAAAAGATATTGGTGTGGGCAGATTAAGCTCCTTATAATAACAGTATATGACTATAGATTGGAAAACTCAGATAAAGTAAAAATGTTTTGTAACCCACATATAAAGAAATATATATGAGTTATAATTCAACAATTCAGTGAAATAAAAATCTAGTGTGATCATGGAGAGGCCTCTCATAAATACAATTAAATATTTGTTTCTACTTTGTGCAAATTCTCATTTCTACATTCAGTTTCAAATTTTCCAATGTGTATAAAAATGACTCTACTTGCTCATACTAAATTGGTAGCAGTATCTGTATAGAACTGGTCATTTTAATGGGGCTCAACCCAAATGGAAATGAGTAAGGCGCAATGAGAGAATGGAAAGTTTCTATTTCTGACCCATACACCAACTCCAAAGTTATAAGAATAAATTAAGTGTAATACAACAATAAGGAATATAGGGATAAGTTAATGTAGGAATAAGTTACTGAATAAGGGACAATTTAAAGTAAGTTCTTGGAGTGGTAATAATGGAGAGCATCATAGCTTAATAGATTTGCAGTTGGAAGTTTTTTTTTTTAAAATTCATCTAGTCTAACTCCCATATTTTAAAATGGGAAAAAGGTCTTGAAAAGGTTCAACATCTTGCCCAAAGTCACTAGGTTATAGGTTTCAGAGCCAGTATTTGAACCCATGTTTTATCTCCATATCTAGCACTCTTTCTCCTGTACCAAACTGCTTCAAAATTCTAAAGATGAGAATTTTAGTCCTTTGACTTACTTTTTACGGGCCCAGTATGTTTCTACTTGGCATCACTGAGAGGAATGATAGGATTCATTGCATGAAAAGCCTAGAGTGTAATGATATGTTCCAGTTATTTATTATGGACTGAATTGTATTTTTTAACTTTTCCCCTCAGGACAAACTATAAAAAGGGAGTTAAGTACATGAAGAGTGGTATTGAAATACCTATAATGATCTTTAATGAAAACCAATAGCAAGGGTGTAAAATTAAATGGGAAAGTGCTTACCTTAAATAAGTTTAAAATAAATGTGGAAAAAAATCTAGCAGCATCATATACATCCGTAAAACTAAACAATACTTACAAACAAAAATAAAATGTCTGGACAAAAGTGAAACTTACTTAGAGTCTAATTGTGTGAAAGCTAGGTAAACAATGTGTGCTCTTCTTACTTTGTCCTCAAAGGACATTTAATAAATATTTATTATTTGTATGATTTTTAAAAATACATTTTCCATGAGCCAAATGCAATAACATATTCACACATTTCCAAAATGCCTATGGATCTATTCATGTAAGACAAATATTAAATTCCTCCAGAGTATAAATACAGCAATTTTCAACATTTCACACAATGTGATCTAAGTTTTATTTGGCATCTTGAAATGGGTTTTAGATGCTTGATCAATTAAGAGGATCTGAGAAGTAATATTCCTAGAATTTCATACTGTGCATTACTGAGCGCTACGGATTGTAAGAATGCAAATGAATATTGATGCCAGCAAGAATCGTGCATTTGTTTCTGTAGATGCTTCTGGTACACTTGTGCAAATTATCCTATTTTTTAATCTTATATGCTATCCTACTTTTCCTTTTACATCAAGTGTTGGGTAAAAATAATTAAAATAAATTTTAATTATATGCTTGTTATGGTTATCATTTTCTCTTATATAAAGCATTTAGATAGTCAAATTACTAGTTGACTATTATCTTTAGCAGTCACTCTAAAATCCATCATTTATGATGACAGCTGGAACCATGATTGGCTCATGTTATCCACAAGCAGAGGAAGTCTTAGTGTATCTGTAGTTCAGCAATAGAATCACTATCTGGTGTACAAGATTAACTTATTTTCCCGAGTTTTTAATTTGTAGACAACAAAATTATGAGACAGTTCCTTCAGATACTAATTGTGAGGACTGTGAAGGACTATTATATTTTTAAAATATTGTCATGGCTAAATTTTAGAAAAAAAGTCACTATCATAAAAAATATAAATGTGTTTGAAGATGTGTGTGTGTGTGTGTGTGTGTGTGTGTGTGTAGGATCATATTCAGAAATACATCTTTGCCTATGAAGAATATTTTGTCAGAAGAATTGTCCAGCAGTTGCATATAAGCCAAGCAGAATGCTTTCTAGGTTTCTAGATTCATAGTAGCTAAACATGGATACAGGAAGACCTGAGTTCAAATCCTGTCTGAGATATTTAATAGATACAAAACCTGGACAATTCACTTTATATCAGTGCCATTATCCTTATCTGTAAAATTGAATAATAATAGGGCCTACATCATAGGGTTGCTGTGAGAATCCAATATGATACATATAAAACACTTTGTAAGTCTTAAAATACAATTTAATTGCTAACTATTATTATTTCTTAATGATTTTAAATATGCACTGGCATTCAGCAATTGTGATTTCAGGAAGCATCAAAAATTAGAATTGAAAAATGCAATTTACTTTACCCTGATTACAATCATTTCAGATTAAGATTTCTATGGACAGAGGTGGCACAAAGGAACTCCACAAGACTTTAGTAGTTATTCCAGTGAAATCTAAAATAAGCAGGTAAAATTAAAAACATATAATGAATAAAAGGAAATAATTGCTTTCTGATCATTCCCTAGCAAAATCCAGAGTCAATAGTATCTTGCATAAGCCTGCATAATATATATACATATATATGCATATATATACATACACACACCTACATGTGTTTACATATACACAAACATATACACATACACATACATATACATATACAGAAATCCTTGGGATTGCTAGGTTTTGTGATGCTAGACAAATCAATAAAAGAAAACCAAGTAGTACTTAGGAAAATATTTGGAATTCAGAAACAGTTATAGGGACTAAAGGAGGAAATAATATAAAAATGAATAAATAATCTACTTTGTCACAAATTCAGAGAGGTTTTAAACAACAATAAAAAAAATTAAAAGGTGATTGGATGTAGTAATGATAATGAAGACCTTAGGAAAAACAACTTCAGCATAGTGACACATAGAAAAGACAAATTTGAAGGGTTGAAGATTGAAGTGGGATCATGGATAAATCAGTTAACATCTCTGAGCTTCAGTTTCACCAATCTATAGAATTGAAGGATTATACTAGGTGGTCTCAAAGTTCCCTTTCCATCTCTATATCTACATCCATATGATACAAGTGTAGAATATACTTTCTTGTTAAAGGATCTGGCTTCTCATGTAAAAACTTTAACAATTCAGAGTACGATGAGTCTATGATTTAGCAGATAAATCCTAGGGACTTGCTTAAAGGACATTGAGATCAAATGGCTTGTCTCAGGTTAAACAGATATTAAAAATCAAAACCAGGGCTCTCTGGCTTTAGATTCTGTAATTTATCCACTTCATCATGCTACCTGATTGGGACAATATCATTGTTAACATGACGAGCACTTGATGCAGAGAATTTTAAGATAAATGATCATATGGTACGATTTCCCAAATGTAATCCCAAATATAATCACCCGTTATCTTTCTGTCATTTAATTCTGAGCCCAATTCATTTTCAATACTCATTTCAGATAAATGTCCTGATAAATGAACCCTATGGATTGCCTATCCAGCCACACATCCTAATCTTGGTCCAAAGTCAAATTACCCAAAAGACTTTTATAGATAATACCGAAAGGAGGACAAATAGAATCAGTAAGGTACATATGGAAGAAATCTGTGCAATATGAGCTCTAAGAGATTGTTTTTTGAGGCATCTCTAGAAGGGTGAAACTCCAAAATGACAGAAAAGAGAAAATATTCCATTTACCAAATAAAAGCAACAAAGCAGACACTGGCAATTCATGACCTATATACTTTCCCATAACTGTATCTTGATGATAAAGGTCAAGACATAGGTATCAACAATGAAAACATGAATTTTAGATGGGCATTCTGGCAGAGATGACTTTGTATAGTTGGCCATATCTTGTAAAGTTACACTTGTGCATACCAGATTTGGGAAAGCAAAATGGAAATTTTGAAGGCTCTCCTAAGGTTGAAAAGGTCTCTCATAAATATTAATATTTTAAAAGATAGTTTAGCAATCTTGGAAAATTTGATTACAGAAATCATGGTATTCATTTACCTACTATATATATCAAGCAAGGTTAGTAGTAGGTTAATATTTAAAAAAAAGTTCATCAATTTAATGGTAGATGAATTGCCTAAGATCTAAACAAATAAAGACATTCTTCATGATGGTAGGCATGAGTCTCCAAATGATTCTGATGTAGTCTTATTGTGGAACTCCAGGTAGGGGAGGAAGGGACACATAGAGAAAGCTAGAATGATTGTTAAGTCAATTAATTGAGGATTTTGATGCTGAACAAATTCAACTAAAACCCTCCAACCCCCTCTTTTTATCCTTATCTGACCCACTTAGGTTTGGTGTGTTCTAAGGCCTGAGATCTACTTATCCTCGTTTGGTGCATTTGAAAAAGATTTCCTTTTTCTATCAGATTGTACATTGTACTAGCCACACCCAGTCCAGGAGGATGTTGGTCCAGTTTGAAGGTCCAGAGCTGATGGATATCCTTACTAGTTGTGTAGATCTTCAAAATACTTTTGAACTTCTTTATTCAAATGCACAACATAGTTAAACACATTTATCTAACCAACCACATTAGACAGGATGAACTAAAAACATATAATGCCAATTATGATGTACAATTTGTGAAGAACTTTATTTGGGAAAAATATAACACAAGAAAAACTGAATTGGTTCTGGAGATGAGTAAGAATAGAGGATTGGGCTAAATTGAATCTGGGAAAGTATGAGTAGTCTTTAATGAACTAAAACTGCTCACTGCTGGAGGGAAATTTGCTTCTTTATAACAAATGGCATTCTAGTAATGATTTCTTATTGTAAATACAGGAATAAACAGGATTATAAATACCAATCATTAAGTATTTTTAAGCACCTACTATATGCCATGCAATTTTGCTAAGCAGCAGGGATATGAAGGCAAAAGCAATTTTTAAAAATGCATGTTATTTGTAAAAAGGGTCTGCAATATGTTAACAAAAACAGTGAAGGTTCAAGAAGGTGATCAAGAACATTAATGAGGATTTTTATATCTATAAAAGGAGTTACATTTTTGTTTTGCTTTAAATTTCAATGTGAGAAGGCAGTGAATCAAGGGAACTGAGCAAACATTTATTGAATGCAATCTTGCATGGCAGACCCAGTGCTATATGCTGAGATTTCAAAGAAAAATATCACCTACCCTTAATAAGCTTGCATTCTATAAATATTGTATCTATATATATCTTGAGTAAGACACTGCTCCCTCCTGCAGGCTAACATTAGAGAAAGAATAACAGTTTAGTTTTTAGGTCCTCTATGAAGAATTTCTGAGAACACGTGGCAAGAATTGCACAGGAAAAGAAGTTATGGGAAGGTGCTATCAGTATAGTTGGCATGAGAACTAATACCTAGGAAATCGTAAAAATTTTAAAATATCAAAATATGTATTAACATATGAAAAAAAAGATGTATTCATATAGATCTTATACATGAGGAGTAAAAAAGGTAGGAATGAACATTAACAAAGGCATAGATATAGGAATCAGTATCATGTTTCTATAAAAAGGCCTGTTAGGAGATTACCTTGTCTTCAATGGAGAGAAGATTGTCATTGATGATTACTGGTGTTGCCAATGATAAAACCTAGATGGGGAGGGGGTGGATGAATGGGACCTCTTCTAAATCTATCACAATTGCAGGGCAATTAAGTCCCAGTCCTGCATACAGCTGGATCACACTTGCCCCAAGGAAGCAGGTCCTTTTTCTTCAGCAATGTGGTTGATAGCCATAATCAGGTTTCCTGATTGGTGGTGATTCATTTTAATTGCTCTTCCTGAAAGGCAATCAAACTGAAATCAGGGAAGCAATGGCTGACAATACTCATGTAATAGCGAGTCATCCTCAGAATTTCTTCTTTGTGCTAGTTTCTTCCATATTTCAGGTTTCCAACTTTTGTGTCATCTCAAAGAAAGCATTATGGGATTTACTACTGTGATGGTTTATATGGTAATATAAAAGACTTAACATATGAAGAATACTGGCTATATAACTAACTGGGTAATTGGCTGTAGTGGAAAGGAGAGGCAGTGTGTCATAGTGGATAGAGAATTGGCATTGATTGAAGCAAAGACGATCTGGGTTCAAGTACTGTTTCTGAGATATACTGGCCATGTGACCTAAACAAGTCATTTCTTTCAGTGTCCTAGAAAATTATCCAAGAACACAAAGTTCATACTTGCTTTGATATGAAGAAATTTCCTCACCTGGGAGTCCTCTATGCAAATGGCATCACAGGTACAAAGGTTATATGTATAAGATAAAAACTTCACAACCCCCTATATCTTCAGAAAGGTCTTGAGCTGTTCAAACTTAAGCTCCATTGATACCTGCCAATTTGGTAAAATGTGTCTGGGCGTGAGGAGAGAACAACAGCTTCTAAAATGTCTCACTCAAACCCACAGGATCATTGAAGTGGCAGAATTAGGTTGAGGGGATTGTGATCATCAAGTCATGGAGTCAAACACAGGAAATTGATCAGTTTTTTCTTAAATATCTTAGCATCAACTTACAGATAATTTTCCCATAGGACAGGTAATTGTGAATACACACTGAGGGAACAAAATCATAGCATATATTTAGATAGAGAAAGGGAGAAAATATCAGAAATTGGAGCATTGTCAGGAGTAGACAGTTGGTTTGGAGGAAGGGATATTCAAACTGGGACTCCTAGGCAGAAATAGACATGACCTTACTAGACTTTTTGGGGTCAGAGAAAAAGGGGGGTCAGAGAGATAAGTTGAGAGGATGTCAAATATGAACTTCATTTACTTCTGCATTTTCCTAGTGCTAGCCATAGTGTTTATAATCCTTTGGATTTATGCCTCATGGATCAAACAGGCATTTATAACAAGGAGTACACACACACACACCTATATACATAAATGTGTGTTAATATACACATGCACACACACACATCACTGATGGGGGAAGGTCTAAAATGCTTTCAATGAAAATAATCTAATGAATGGTATAAACTATATTTCTGTTATTTCAATTCCTTATACATTGCCTGAAAACTGATGTGGATATTTCCAATAGATATGTTAATAACCCATACTGTATGCTGCTGCTTTTCCGTAGCTATTAACCATCATTATATTTTAAGTCAGTGCCATCAGTTCTGTGTAGGCTGTGGAATGCATCTTTGATCCTTACCTCTACATTTAGATTTACAGAGGTATAGACCTCTACTTTCAAGATGACACAATTCGGAGAATATAGATTTCACTGCTTCTCAAAGGGAAAGTCTGAAGTATATTATTGTTTGGACTGGTAATTTTCCATGTTTGTAGTTTGGTTTTCTGACTGATCACTTACCTGGATAGAATTTGGATTTTAAAATTTTCATTTGGTAAATCTCAATTTATTTTTTCTAAAACTGACCTAACAGTAGTAGCATCCATTCTGTTTATTTTGTAATTCCTTCTACACTTAACAGATCACACACTGCCTGTGTCCTCAAAATGCTCACGAATTTCTACTATGTCTATTCAGTTTTATTTTCTGCTTTTTTCCTCTGAGAACGTTGTCTCCATCCCAGAAAGTGCTCCCCTTATGAGACAGATGGAACTGAGTTCTCACATACCAGATGACTACATTCAAAACACTTAGGGAAAGAGCTATAACCCTTTATCTAGCCATATAATACATTTTTCAATATTATGAATTTAAAAATATCTCTTAATATTAGCCATCTCCAGTGATATAGTCAATGTGATTGACTAAGGTAGGAATGGACAAATGATATAACAAAAAAAGAATTTAATGTCATATTATTATTTTGAAGATCATGAAATGACCATCTCCTGATATATAAAAATTACTTGAGAAAAGCTTCCTTGTAATGGAACGTTATAAATATCATAAGGCCACATCCAAGTTGAAGGTAAGCTTCCATAATTTTTTTTTAAATCTTTCTCTCCATATTTTCTAATGCTGAGGGAAAAGACGATCCCAAATGTTAGCATTTTGTTTTGATTCTCTCTTTCTAAGTATAATGCTATAGCAAAATAATGTCCCTGAAACTATTCCTATGGAATATTTCCTCAAAACAAATTCCCCTGGAATTCAGAATTCATTTAAAATGTACTATTTAAAGTTTGAGGGAATTATTTTATATTTTATTTAATCTCTTTTCTTTTAAGATGCTATTTCTGTTTTATTGTTTTTTATTCACTTATATTTACCTTGAATGGAAATTTTATTGCCAATTACATTGCAGATCTGGAAGAGTAAATTTTTTCAAGGGGAGGCAATAAAGTGGGACAACTAAGTGAAAAACATTAGGTGGGGGAGGGGCATAGAAGGGGCAATAGGCAGCTGACAATTATTTTTCTTTTCCAATAGAAAAATTAAAATAGTGCAGGGAATCAGAGTATAAGCATAATATGCCTAGAATTCTGGAATCCTTGTCTACTGAAAGAATGATTCCTGGGTTAGCACCATTATAGGAGACACGCCACCAAACATTGGCTATGAATTGATAGTGTGAGAAGTAGAAAGAGTGGACTTGTTATTTATACAATATTTTTTTAATTCCCTTGTGTGAGGGAGAATTTATTAATTTTGATCCCTAATCAAATCAACCAGGACTTTATCTTCCCTCATGTGTTTCCAGTTCTCTACATCTTCTCTTCCCTCAACCACCTCCATCTTTATTCTCAGTTTTGCTTATTCCTACATGTCTTTTCTAAAGCTCTTATCAAGGTATCTTACTAACAAAAGTATCTGCCAAAATGAAGCACATCCACAGTTCTAAAAATTTTCCATTTTTTTTTTCAGCGCAGTTAGCCAACTGTCACCTTGAACTTTGGTGGGTTAAGATCTCAAAATACATTGCTAATTTAGCATACCACTTAGCAAAATAAGACCCATGTAAATGGCTTAGGATTAAAAAATGCAACTATCCATGACTATAAGACAACATTTTTACCATAAAAATTAAGGATAAATATTATGTTAAATTTTCATTTTCAAAGCAAGCAATGCATAAACAATATTTTTCTTCTCTTAGTAAGGCAAAATAAGGGGGAAATAAAATTGTTTAATTCTGCATGCAATTTGTAAAAAAAAAAAAATAAGCAATTACCAGAAAAGGTGAAATTTTGGGGCCATGACATCTATCAAGAAATATTGGTCCATTCTTTCCATATGATATCCATATGTGATATCATCACTCTAATCTATTACATAGAATATTGTAACAGCAAGCACCCTAGCATACCTAGGGCGGCTACTAGCACAGGTTCTTAGATCTGCTTTTCTAAAGGAAAGCAACTCAAAATGGGTTAACAATCTCACTTTAATCAAACATATCATTTACCTAGTTCAGGG
>JAQQSV010016287.1:0-11876 GCA_028646515.1 Pseudochirops corinnae | reverse complement strand
GGGGGAGGGGGGACACACTGGGTTGGCTGTTTTGGGGCGGTGGGTAGGGGGAAGAGGGGGAGAAAATATGTAACTCAAAATCTTGTGGAAATGAATGATGCAAACTATAATAAAATTTAAAAAAAAAAAATAAAGATTGGCACTCCCTATCTTACTCAGATTGGAAATGCAGGGACTATTCATGGCCCAGTCTCACTCTGACATAGGAGCTTTGACCTGTTCCACATTCTTCTTAGGCCACCTGGTCACACTTTCACCCAGAACTTACCGTATTAATGCTGGGTTGTGCAGACATCAGAAAGGCTTAGATCAGTGCAGTTCGGGAGATCTGCCAGCCTCAGCCTCCTTAGTGGCAGGGATTAGGGGTATGGGCCAACTCTAATTATACAAAGAGGTAAAAAAGGTGATGTAGGAAATAAATGGCAGAGTCAGGTCCTCTGACTACAAATCTAATGCTCTTTCCAAATGTTTATTCACAAATGCTTATTCACCAATGTATTTTTAAATTTTTTTTTTATTGATTTGTTTGTTTACTTTTAGTTTACAAGATTCAGTTCCACAATCCCTTGAATTTCAAAGTTTCTCCCCTCTCTCCCCATCACCTCCATGGTGGCATGCAATCAAGTATAGGATCTGCAAATACTTTTACATCGGACATTAGTCTGGTTGTATAGAAGGGCTGTAACCAATGGACTGAACGATGGGAAAGAGGAAACAAAACCAAACATTCAAAAGAAAGAGAGCAGGTAGTTTGTTTCAGTCTATATTTAAACTCTGTTCTTTCTAAATCTTTCTCTGAATGTAGACATCTCTTTCCATCCTGAGTCTTTTGGAGTTGTCTTATAACCTTGCGTTGCTGACAAGAGTCCAGTTTATCAAAGTTGGTTGTCACACATACGTTGAGTCTGTGATTATGTACAAATTTCTCCTGGTTCTGCTCTTCTCACTCAGCATCAGTTTGTATAAGTCTCTCCAGGTAAATATGAAGTCCATCTGCTCCTCATTTCTTATAGCACAATAGTATTCCATTACATTCATATACCACCACTTGTTCAGCCATTCCCCAATTGATGGGCATCCCCTTAATTTCCAGTTCTTTGCCGCCACAAAGAGAGCTGCAGTAAGTATTTTTGTACATGTGGGTCTTCCCGCTTCTATGATCTCTTTGGGATATGACCCTAGAAGTTATTCACCCACATATTAACATTTGCTAAAAACAAAAGTCTCTGATTTTCTAGTGTCCTTCATCCTACAATCTCTATGCTAGACAAATATTTGTCTTTTTCTTGCTGCCATGATATTCATTCATGTTCTTAATTTACCCGATTCCAGGGGCAGAAACTTCTTTTTTAGGGCTTTGACTCCACCAGTAAAATTCACAGATACCTCCAAGACGGAAAATAAAATCTAAAAAGAGAATACAAAGAAATTAGAATGACTGAACCAGGGGAAAGGAAAGGCTGAAGAGGGGCAATGCCTCAGTGTTCAGGAGATAATCCAGGGTATTTTCCTAGATTCTTTGTTTTTGGTGCCTCATGGGAATGATGTGAAGACCAGGAGAAATGGTCTGGCAGTCTCTGAAGATGAAGAGCTAGTATGTGGTCCTTTGAGAAAATCCACCTCACCCACTTCCACACGGGTTTGAAAAAGGAATTGTTCTGGGGTGAGGTACAGGACATCTTAACTGATGAATAGGGTCTAGGTGTAAGATCTTCCTTGTTTATTTTTTCTCTTCGGTTTTCTAAGAGAAAAGAAACAATGCTTAGAGAAGTAGCTCTTGTGTAAGACAAAAACAATGGAGAGGGGGAGGACAAAGAGAGGAAAGTGGAAGAAGAGAGAAGAGAGGAAAACGAAGGGGAGATAGAAAAGGGAGGAGGAGGAAAAAGGAATGGAGAAGAGGGAGAAGAAAAGAGAAAGGAAGGGAAGGGGAAGAGGAGAAAGAAAAGAAAGAAGGAAGGAAAGAAGGAGGGAAGGAAGGAAAGAAAGAAGGAAGGAAGGAAAAAAGGAAGAAAGGAAGGAAAGAAGGAAGGAAGGAAGGAAGGAAAGAAGGAAGGAAGGAAGGAAAGAAGGAAGGAAGGAAAGAAGAGGGAGTAAAAAGCAGGAAAAGAAGGCAGTTATTACTAAATGAAAGACGAGTATGTGGAGTGTTGGTGACTTTGTCTATGCCAAGGCAAGGAGGTTGTGAACAAAGACAAATCCCTGGCCTGGTCCCTTATCATAATAGTTTTGAATTCTGTTTGAATGGTCTCTTAATACATTCTGTACTGGAAGAACTTATCAATTTGTTCACTAATATCTAGGATACGTTAATTGTAGCATATTTCATATGAGAACTGTGACCTTGGAAGACATTCACCGTGGAACTCAGTAGGACTTTGAACTACTTACTTATTCCAGAGTACACACTGCTTTCATTTTCTTTCAACAAAAACTTCCCCTGACAGGTTGTGCCCAGGATATCTATAGAGAGGGGTTTGGCACCGACCTTCTCCACTGTCAGAGGAGATTGTTTCTCAGGCTTCTGGATCAGGACTTGAGACAACTGAATTTTCATCTTACTCAGAACTTCTGTGCCTCAGAAACTCCTCGCAATTAAATTCTGCAAACATTTATCAAATATCTATTACATGTCTAGAATCGTACTTGGTTTTATGGATTCAAAGAAAAATGAAACAGTTTCTGCCCTCAAGGAGTTTACATTCTACTAGAGGAGGGTTGGAATAGAAATTGTACTCGGATAGATAGAAGGTAATTTGAAGAAGGAGAAAGTTCCTCAAGGAAGGAAGAATTCTGAAACAGAGATGAGGAAAGAACATATTCTATACATGGGTGAGGGCTTATGCAAAGAAACAGACAGTGGGGGAGGTAGAATGTAGAGTTTGGGGCAAAGGTTCATATCTGTAAACAGTAAATGGCTTCCTTGACTAAAACCAGGCTAAGACAATATGAACTGTGGCTGAAGGGCCTTAAATGAGATCAGGAATTCTTTCATCTGTGTGTGTGTGTGTGTGTATATGTGTGTGTGTGTGTGTGTGTGTGTGTTGTGAATCCCTTGGCAGTTTGCTGAAACCCATGGACCCCCTTCTCAGAACATCACTAGATGCATAAAATAAAATACATAAGGTTACAAAGAAAACCAATTATATTGAACTATAGTTATCAAAACATATCAAAATATACAAGGGTATTCAAAATACAATAAAATATACAAGGGTACAGTCAAATCTCTTATTCCAGAAAATCTTATATATTAGATTTTTATCCAACATAACAACATGAAAAAGTTACAGATTCTAGAGCTGAAAGGCATAATAGAGGGGTTCTTAATCTGGGCTCTATGGCTCACCTAAGGTAAATCAGAAGCCAGGTTCCCTGATTCTCAGTTGTCTGTTCCCCTAGTGGTTCTCAACTTTCCTAATACCGTGACCCTTTAATACTCTTATGTGGGCATATCTGCATGTGAGTGGACCCACCTGGAGACGGATAGAGAAGTGGTGTTTTGGTTCCTAAGACCATCGGAAATATGCATTTGCTGATGGTCTTAGGTGACCCCAGTGACCCCTGTGAAAGGGTCGTTCGACCCTCAAAGGGGTTGCGACCCACAGGTTGAGAACCGCTGTTGGGAAGGTATTGTCCCTCAGAAAACTGAAAGAAATAGTTGTACTACTGATAAAATCTTGTACTTTATGTATGTATGTGTGTGTGTGTGAGTGTTTACAGGACTCATCCCATCAAAAGTGCACATGCTAAAATCATAAAAAGACATGAAAAAGTTCTGGGAAATTCATGGACCCACATATACCACACTTTCTCCTCCCCTACTTTGGGCTTTTGCCCCTATTTTTTGGCATACTCTAACTTATTCTAACTAGTCTTGAAAGGTTGGATTTCTAGAGAGGCAACTACTAGCTTAGGTTCTAGGGGCAAACTTATGGGTGATTAATCTTAACAAGGTAGTTCCCAAGTTTCTACTGGTGTATTTCCCTTAGTCTATAAGAGTTTTACTTTCCTAATTTGTGAAACGGGGGGCGGGGGGGGGGGGTTTTGAATGAAATGCCCTCTAAAGTTTCCTCCAGTGTCAAAATTCGATTGGGGTGATAAAATAATATTTACCCTAATATGTTCATGCTTGATAAGCTTTAAGATACAAACTATTTCAACAAATCTTTGCTCATGTCTTTGATGAAAACAAGAGAAGGGATGAAAACTTTAATGACACCATTAAGAGAAATCATTTTGAAAGACTTTAGAACTCTGACTAATGCGAAGATAAAGCTTGATTCCAAAGAGCTGACCATGAAACATACTACCCTCCCTCCTTGCCCCCTGCCAAACAAGTGGTGGGCTCCAAATGAATGATGAGACACACATTTTTAGACTTGACCACTATAGGAATTTTCTTTGATGGGCAATGCTTAGTTGTCATAAACATTTTTACTATTTTTTATGGTCCAATGGGAGGGGGAAGGAGAAGTAGGAGAAAAAAATAATAAATATTTGTAAACATATTAAATGAAATGCAAGTCTGTAACCATCTATGACATAAAGCCTTAGAACATTGTCTGGGGGCACTAAGAATTTAAATGATTTTCACACGATCACAATCTAAGGCACAATTTGGCAGAAGTAGGATTGAACTCAATTCTTTCTGACGTCGAGGCCAGCATGGTGCCTCTCAGGGTGTACTGCTGTTTTAAAAGATGGCACTCTGGGGCAAGAAGCATCGCTCTAAGCCCAGCCTCATTTTCCTTTTGCAATGCAAGTTCAACACAGAGAACCTAAATAATTCACCCAGTGAACTGACTAAATATCACCCTCTGGCCACTGTCTAGCTAACTGAGGAGACCAGTTAGTGTTCCTGGGCTCTTTGCAATCAGCAACAGGGCTATCCACACAACTTTATCATCTATAGTCCTTCTTTCCCTTGGATTCTGTGTAAGATCATCTGTGATACTGGAGAACTTCTTCAGCGAACATGTCTCCTTGTTTTACGTCTCACAATATCCAAACCAACGAACCCTAACCCTAAACCCTAAATTCCTGTGGTTGCACCTGTAATGGATTCTTGAATAATTTTAACAAATAAATGGAAGATATCTTATTAGAACCTTGAATCAAATATCTTCTTTTTTTTTAATTTGGCAATACATGTTGTCAGATTTGATATACTACATTTACCTGAGTCAATGCGTGACTCAGAAGAAATGAGAGTTTGCCAATCCATACTGCCAAGAAAAACAGATTTACTCTATGAAGTTTGGATTCAGTCAAAGAGTCACACTTGAGGACCTAGAGGGTCACAAGTGAACTTGAGTTCACAAGTTCCCTATTCCTGGTTTAGGGACTTTGGAGCATAGTTTCAAACTGCTTTCCAGAATGGCTGAATGAATTCACAGTGGAGAATTTCCAAGGTGGGAATTGTTGGAAGTCTAGACATTTTTTCCTTCCCCAACAACAACAACAAAATGATGCTATATGGCTACAAAGTATGGAACACCATTGTGAGAGCATATTAAAACCTTCTTTTTATTGCTGGTGACTCAAAGGGCAAGAGAGAGTTATGGTATAACCAGGATACAGCATGTTACATTAATGAATTCTGGCAAGAGATTCAATAAAAAAAAAAAATCATGGAGGACACATAGAACCAGAAATGGACATGGGCCAGTCATGTAGTGAGGATAAGGGATGACAGCTGGAAAGCCTGATTGTTAGTTATACTTCTACCCATGAAATATTAAAAGAACCTGAAGGACGCCTTTAGCACATGTTAGGACCCTATGGAGCATTTAATAGAAAGATATAGGATAAGAATTATGCACTATAAGAAATTATGGGTTGTGATCTGCATTGGTGGAGGAATCTCCACATCCAGTTCATGAATCCATAGAAATATCTTCACAAGAAAGCTCCTCTTGTCATTTTTCTTATTTTAATTGCCTTTATCTAGATCCTTTCAAGATTCATTATGCCTTTCTTGAGTGTGGTGACCAGAACTTTGTACAGTGTTTCAGTGGCTGAGTAGTGTTTGAAATGTTTCATGAGGTCTTCTAAGGGCAGACAGGGGACCCAATAAGCCCCCAAAGTCCTTTTGAGCCATTACGGTGAAGACTGGGGTTCTCCAACTCCCCATCAGCTGACAAGTATTCCATTCTAACACTAGAGGGCACTATTAAAGCAATATTTCAGAAGTAAGGGCTTTTGGCCAGAGATAAAACTGAAAAATAAAAGGCACACTTTGTAGTGCTGTGGTTCAGCAGATGACTTTACAGGTAATTTAAGGGAGACAGGTGTGATTTTATCAAGGTCCTAAATTGAATTCATTTCTAATCTCTACTTGTTTCTCACTCCAAGTTAAAAAAAAATTAGCTTTCCTACATTGTGACAAGACCTCAGCTAAGAATAGACTGACGCTAAAGATCAGCCAAGGTTTTCATCAGTGACTTCCTAAAGTACATATCTAGCCCTAATCTCTCAGCCAAACTCTAGTTTTATAATGTCCAGCTGCCTAGAGGAAAGTTTCTAATTGGAAATCCCATCTATAACTCCAAATCTATAAATTGGAAGCCTTTCTCTTCATCTTCCTAATCCTCCATCAAGTCTACTCCCATTCTCCGGTTGGTTTCATCAATGCATCACAACTGACCCTCGCCAAAAAGCTCAACATTTGGAATTGTATTGGATGTGTATTGTGAAATAATAATGAGCTGAATAAAATATGCCCATCTCCTCCTTCTTTATCTCTCTAAATCTAGAAGTACATGGACAATTTGGCCAAAGGGGTAGTTGAACCAGGAACCCCAGTTTCAGAGGCCTCAGAGTCCCATTGTAGAATTCTCAACACATCCATGTTGTTTCCCCCAATAAAGTATAAGCTTTTTGAGAGCAGGGGATGTTTCATTTTTGTCTTTGTATAGCCAGCACCCAGCTCAATGCCTACCACTCCATGGGTAATTACTGAATGCTTAGTGATTGATTGATTTCAAATGGGTCGGAATGAGATATATTTTTTTGGACATGGCCCGTGAGGGAATTTGTTTTACTTAATTATGCATATTTGTTACACATTATGTGTATATTATATATTTTTCCATTGCGGGAGTGGTGAGGAGGGAAAATAAAGGCTTGTCAATTGAAAAATAATTTGGAAAGATTGATGAAAAGGCAGGTGATTTATCAATGAAAAATATCAATAAAAATTTATTTTAAAAAATATATCTTGCATTTTTCTTCCTTTATATCTTTGCTTGTGCACTCTTTCCTATTGAGTTCTTTCTTGTCCTTTAAAGGTCCTTTAAAGCCCAACTTAAATGTGACCTCTTTCAGGATGCTTCCTTCATTCCTCTTGTGGGTAACATCCGTTTTCCAAACTCACTCTTCACAAAGGTCTTTCTTTACACTTATAATCCTTGGTTCAAAGGACTATAAATAATGATTCCTCACATTTTGGGGGAGCGTGCTTTGTTTTTTGCTGTTATTCTAGGGCCCCATCTATTTTCAATCTACTCTCTATCCAATCAGTAACCCCTCAAAATTTAGCTCCTTCTTAATATCATCTTCCATACTCAATCTTTTTATCACCTAAATGATTGAGATAGCTTGCTAACTGAATGCCCTACCACCAACTTCTTTTCCCTCCAATCTACCCTGCATACTACAGCCATCTACTCAAGAATCTACAGTGGTTCCACCTTGTTTAATGGATTAAATTTAGACAAATCAGCCTGAAACTCAAGTTCTGTTTTGGAGAAATTGACTTTAAGATGTCAGGAAGTGGTTAATATGCTTCATCTAAGGCCTCCTGGAATCAAGGTCAATCATTGCATTGATTAAAGTTAAGTCTTTCAAAGTTGTTTGTATGAAGTTGTTGTATTCTTCGGGCCCTGCTTGCTTTACTTTGCATCAGTTAATGCAGGTCTATCAGGTTTCTCTGAATCCATCCTATTCCTTCCTGGGCCTGACTCAGTCCAATCTCCTTGTAGTTTAAGTTTGATATTGAAACAAAGTGAGATACATGTGGGTTATTCAACAGTTGACAAAAGGAGATTTATTTTTCAATGAATGAATGAAATGAATGAAAGACAAAAATTCATTCAATAGTTGACAAAAAGAAGATTTACTTAAGCCAGACCAGGAGAAGGATACTCAAAAAAGAGAGCCATTGAAAACCCTTTGAATTGATTCATTTGAGTGAAACTCCCATCCTGACCCACCAGCCAAGCATCTGAGATCAACCTCCCTACTCCCACCTACTTGTTGCTTTATACTCAGCAATGAGGAAGTGCTGTCAACAGTCTCAGCCCTTATGTGAATGTGAAGTGTCTGGGGCTAAAAGTTCCCTTAGCAAGTTGGGAAATGCCAGTAAGTGAACCTGGCAAATGACTCCAGGTACCTCACACAATAATACTATCCCATTACACAGTGTGGTTGGGAGAAATAATTAATAAATGCTATTTTTAAAAAATCTCAGCCCTTGACTCCTGAGCCAGACAAGCACTGATGGATGTTTGAATAGCTTTTGAGGAAAAACTAGCCTAACAACCTGCATGGGGGAGAGAAGAGAAGATACTGCTCCTACTACACATCTCTTTCATCATTACTTATTATATCAATATTTATAAGGTGGCATTTGCCAGGCCTGTCTGGTGTCCAATCCACTAGCCTTATAACTCACATTCCCAGAGTCTTTTTTTGTTGCATGACTGAAAGTGCATGTCTGACTCATGTCTGGGTACTTCAGCTGTGCTCAGGTCACAAGAACACCCAGGCAATCTGCTTGTGAGATGCTGTTGCTAGGTACCAGAATCAGTATAATTCTCAGGTCAGATGTTGGCTACTCTAATTTTTTTATTCATGCATAGGACTTCTATCTCGTAAAACCCTTGAAAGATTCAAAGCATGTTCTTTCCCATTTAAGCTGAATTCAGGAAACTACTGAGACAGGGGATTTCCTTTCATAGTAATAATTACAGCTAACATTTAAATCAGGCTTTAA
This sequence comes from Pseudochirops corinnae, assembly GCA_028646515.1. Taxonomy (NCBI): domain Eukaryota; kingdom Metazoa; phylum Chordata; class Mammalia; order Diprotodontia; family Pseudocheiridae; genus Pseudochirops; species Pseudochirops corinnae. Next base: position 2,881 of record JAQQSV010016287.1, on the reverse strand, counting down.
GATTTTTAAAGGGGTTTTACACACATCATCTCATTTGATCTTCACAACAATTCTGGGATTGTAGTTGCGGCTATTAATTTAAGTTCATAGAAGTTAAACAACTTGTCCAGGGTCAAGTAACTAGGAAGTATCTTTGGCAAGATTCAAACACTGGTCTTCTTGATTCCAACTTCCTATTTGTATCTCACATCTTTCATTTTCTGTTTTTAAAGAATTTCCTTCCTTCCTTCCTTTTTCCTCCCTTCCTTCTTCCTTCCTTCCTTTTTTCCTCCCTTCCTTTCTTTCTTCCTTCTTTCCTTTTTCTTTCTTTTGCTACATTTGAGTTCCAAGCTATTTTTCTCCCTCCTTCTCAAGCCTGCACTAGAGAAGGTCAACATTTGATATAGATATACATGTAAAACTATCCAATACATAGTTCTATATATCAGTTCTTTCTGGAGGTGGATATCATCTTCCTTCACAAGTCCTCTGTAACTTGATTTAAATATTCATACAACTCAGAATAGCTTAGTCATTTACAATTTACTCTTCAAACAATATTGCTGTTACTATATATAGCATTCTCTTAGTTCTGCTTGTTTTATTCTTCATTATTTTATGCAAATCTTTCCACATGTTCCTAAAATCAACCAGCTCATCATTTCTTATAGCACAACAGGATTCCATCACAATCATATACCACAGCTTATTCAGCCATTCTCCAACTGATGGACATCTCCTCAATTTCCAGCCCTTTGCCACCACAAATAAAATTGCTACAAACATTTTTAAACATATAGATTCTTTTCCTTTTCTCCTAATCACCTCAAGAAACAGACCTAATAGTGGTTCTGCTGGATCAGAAAGCATACAGGCAGCTCAATAACTCTTTGGGCATAATTCCAGATTGCTCTCCAGAATGGATGGATCAGTTTATAGTTCTGTGAACAGTGTATTAGGATTCTAATTTTTCCGCATTGTATAAAAAGTATTTTATAATTATGCTCATATAGTTCTTGGGTTTGTCTTGGCAGGTATAATCCCAGGAATTTTATATTGTCTACAGTTATTTTTAAATGAACGATCTCTTACTTTCTCTTTTTGAAGAGCTTTACAGTTATATATAGAAATGCTGATGATTTATGTGGGTTTATTTTCTATCCTGCTACTTTGCTAAAATTATTGTTTTAACTAGTTTTTTAGTTGAATCTCTAGGATTTTCCAACTATATCATCTTATCAACTGCAAAAAGAGAGTTTTATTCTCTCATCGCCCATTCTGATTCTTTCAACTTCTTTTTCTTCTCTTAATGCTCTGCTAGTATTTCTAGTACAATATTGAATAATATTGGTGACAATGAGCATCCTCCTTTCACTCCTGATCTTACTGGGAAGGTTTCTAGTTTACCCCCATTACAAATAATGTTTGCTGGGGGGCAAAGCCAAGATGGCAATATAGAAGTAAGAAAACCCCATGAGCTCCCCCCATAACCACATACAACCTTGTGGGAGCTCACGGTTTTAGCTCCAGGGTGCCCTGACCAGCAGTGGCCAGAGAGGACATCTGGAGAGTGGATCACCAGAAGCTGTGGTGGTTTCCAGAAATATAAACCCATAAATGCCAAAGAGAAAGTAAAAGGTCAGTGTAGACCTCTATTGGATCTGGGTGGGGGGGGATGGAGGGAGTGCTATCTGGCCTCTGCCCCCAGAGTGAGAAGCAGTGGAGGTGCTCCAACCCTGCAGCCCCCTCCAATAGCTGTTTCAGAGCTCCTGGCCTGCAGATCATAGGGGGCCAAGCGGCCATTCAGAAGGTAATCGCTCTTGCTTTAACCTGCCTGGATCTGGATCACAGTCTTGGATGGTGGTTCTGAAGTGTGTGACCAGTGAGCCAGAGTCTGTGGGGGTTGTAGAGACTGCACCACCCAAATGGCTCTGGCAGCTGCAAAAACTCCAGAGATTTGGGACAAAGCTCTCCCCTCTGGAAGCAGAACTCTACTGTGGCAAAGAGCTCAAAAGTCAAATAATTGAGTGGCAACAGGAGCAAGCAAAGGAAGCAAAGCAAGCACAGCCATCCAACTTTAGATTCCTTTTTTTCAGGACAAAAAGGATCAAAGTATGGAACAGGAGGAAGATAATACAGTCAGAACTCCTGCACCAAAAGCTTCCAACAAAAATATGAATTGGTTAAAGGCCATGGAGGAGCTCAGGAAGGATTTTGAAAATCAAGTAAGAGAAGTGGAGGAAAAATTGGGAAGAGAAATGAGAATGATGCAAGAAAATCATGAAAAGAGAGTCAACAACCTGTCTGAAGACAATAACACCTTAAAAAACAGACTAACTCAAATGGCAAAAGAGGCCCAAAAGCCAATGAGAAGAAGAATGCCTTAAAAAGTCAAATTGCCAGATGGAAAAAGAATCTCAAAAGCTTACTGAAGAGAATAATTCCTTCAGAATTAGAGTGGAGCAAATGGAAGCAAATGACTTTATGAGAAATCAAGATACTATTAAACAAATCCAAACAAATGAAAAAAAAATAGAAGGCAATGTGAAATATCTCATTGAAAAAACCACCGACCTGGAATATAAATCCAGCAGAGATAATTTAAAAATTATTGGACTACCTTAAAGCCATAATCAAAAAAAGAACCTAGAAATCATCCTTAAAGAAATTCTGAAGGAAAATTGCCCTGATATCTTAGAACCAGAGGGCAAAATAGAAATGGAAAGAATTCACCAATCACTTCTTGAAAAAGATCCCCAAAAGAAAACTCCTAGGAATGTTATAGTCAGGTTCCAGAGTTCCCAGATCAAGGAGAAAATATTACAAGCAGCCAAGAAGAAACAATTTGAATATTGTGGAAACACAATCAGGATAACACAAGATCTTGCAACTTCTACATTAA
>JAQQSV010016286.1:0-11876 GCA_028646515.1 Pseudochirops corinnae | reverse complement strand
CCCCCCCCCCCCCATGATAGCATGGAATCAAGTATAGGGTCTGCAAATACTTTCACATTGTACATTAGTCAGGTTGAAAGGAAGGGTTGTAACCAATGGAGTGAACAGTGGGAAAGAAGAAACAAAACCAAACATGGAAAAGAATGAGAGCATGTAATTTGCTTATGTCTCCATTTAAAATCTGTTCTTTCTAGATCTTTCTCTGAATGTAGACATCTCCTTCCATCCTAAGACTTTTAGAGATGTCTTATAACTGTGCATTGCTGAGAAGAGTCCAGTTTATCAAGGTTGGTTGTCACACATATGATATGTCTATGATTGTATACAAATTTTTCCTGGTTCTTCTCTTTTCACTTAGCATCAGTTTGTATAAGCCTCTCCAGGTAAATATGAAGTTCATCTCTTTCCCATTTCTTATAGTACAATAATATTCCATTACATTCATATACCACGACTTGTTTAGCCATTCCCCAATTGATGGGCATCCTTTTAATTTCCAGTTTTTTGCCACCACAAAGAAAGCTGCAATATATATTTTTGTACATACGGGTGCTCCTCCCATTTATTTGATCTCTTTGGGATACAACCCTAGAAGTGGTATTGCTGGGTCAAAGGGTATGTAGTTATTTATAACCCTTTGGGCATAGTTCCAGATTGCTCTCCAGAATGGTTGAATCAGTTCACAACTCCACTAACAATGCATTAGTGTTTCAATTTTTCCACGTCCTCTTCAACATTTGTCATTTTCCTATTTTTGTAATCTTAGCCAATCTCACTGGTGAGATGTGGTGCCTCAAAGTTGTTTTGATTTGCATTTCTCAAATCAATAGTGATTTAGAGCATTTTTCATATGCTTATAGATATCTTTAATTTCTACCTCTGAAAATTGCCTCTTCATGTCCTTTGACAATTTATCAATTGGGGAATGACTTGTATTCTTATAGATTTGACTCAGTTCCCTGTATATTTTAGAAATGAAACCTTTATCAGAGACACTGGTTATAAAAATTCCTAATTTCCCACTTCCCTCTTAATCTTGGTTACATTGGCTTTGTTTCAGAAACTTTTCAATTTAATGTAATCAAGAGTATCCATTTTGCATTTTATAATGCTCTTTAACTCTTCTTTGGTCATAAAGTCTTCCCTACTCCATAAGTCTGACAGGTAAGCTATTCCTCACTTCCCCAGATTACTTACAGTATCATAGGCTATTATTTCTGATGAAGTTTGGAGTTACAAAAGTAGTTTTGTAATTTTAAAAACACAATCCAGCTTTCCTTTCTACCCCTATTTGATTTTTTATCTAACTTGGCTCTTTGTCCTAAGGGCTAGAGAAGGCTAGTCACTAAAGTTGCTAATTGAGTACGTTGCAGGGCTATGATAAGCTAGAGAGAGATGTTTTTCAACATGAGGATAAGAGGCTTTTGGAACCCTCTAAATAAGGGCAAAGAACCAGTACTAATTACCTCAAATACAGTTGCTATTAATGAATTTGGAAGCACACAGAATGTGAATTTAGTACAATCTAATTAATTGGTCACTGTTTCTTTGGACCATTTTTAGTTTTATTTTTTATTTTTCAAATTGCTTCCACCTCTTTTCATTTTATTTCAAAGATGTTAAAATCATATTTTGTGCATAAAATTGTTACAGGCATTGGAGATGATACAATAGTCAAATAAAATAACACAGCCTCTCCCTTCCCAAAGTCTATAGAATATTAATGACAGTCATTTAGTCAAACTGCAGCATATATTCAGTACCTCCTATGTAGCAGACACTGTGCTAGGTGCTGGGGATAGGAATATACAGAATGAGAGTGAATAGTATTTATAAGAATTAAAACTTACACTTTGAAATAGAAAATTTATGACTTTACTTCCAGCTTTGATACTCTGAATTCTCATCAGAGACCAAAGGAATCCAAGAACTTAGAACTAGAAAGAGCCTTAGTAATATAAAACAAGTACATTTTTATAGCCAGAAAGTTTAATTTACTTGTCTAAGGTAACACAGGAAATAATGGAACCAGAATGCAAACCAAGTATATTATCCTTGTAAAAACTTTAAAATCCCCAGAGACATTTATGGGAATTTTGCTTTAGTTTTAGTTTTTGCTTTTTTTCTCTAAAAGGATAATTGATAAACTTATTTTTGCTCAGCCTAGCAATAGGCCTTAAATTTTGGTCCAAAGTTCAAATATCTACTAAGAACCATATAAAGGAATTTATGTGAGATATTCATCATCTAGTTATTGAATCAGAAGATTTCAGAGATGGGAGAGACCTTACCTGCTATGTCGGCCATAATGGAAAAAAAACAAGTCCCCTCTATTCAACAAGTGACACTTGGGTCTCTGCCTTGAAACTTCCAGTCCACTGTTTTCTGAAGCAGTTCATTGCACTTTGGAACAGCTTTATCATGGATTTTTCCACACTTATTCTAACTCTAAATCTGCTTTTGCAACTTCTCCCCTTCTTTTCTTGTCTTTGCCATCTAGAGTCAAATTAAAGAAAAAAAAAATTCTCTTCCTTGTGACAGTTCTTCAAATTCCTGAAGACCACCATCTTTTTTTTCTCTTGCTGGATTGCTAAATATTTCCTTTGCCTTCAACTGGGCCTCATATGATTTGACGGAAGACCCTTCCCCATCTTGGTTACTCTCCAGCATTTTGACATCCTTCCCAAAATGTGGCACCCAGAATTCAGATATTGTCTGCCAGATTCAATATTCCAAGCATGCCTTAAATCCCCTATTTTACAGAGTAGAAAAATAAGGCTCAGAAAGGGGAAAGGACTTAACCAAGGTCACAACTGATTCATAACAGAGCTGGGGCTTGAATCCAGGACTTGTAATCCTTTGCTCCTTTCACTAGAGAAAATCTGCCCCATTTGCCCCTTGTCACATTTCAGAAGTTTTCTTGGCAGGCACATTCTGTACTTTGCACAATAATTATTATTTCTGAACTATTGATTTTGCAGAGTGGATTGCAAAAGTAAAAGGCCATTTCTCAGAGAAGTCAACTTGCTTTAGAGTGAAATGCTCTCTTCAATTCTAATGATTTCCAGCTATTTTTATGTACAGTAGTTAGTTTCCAGACTGATGAGGAGGAGTCTCCCTGGTACAGATGGGAAATGCTTATTATGCTAATAGTGTTCTGGATTGTTAGCAGAGATTATTAGAGAGAGATGTTAGAAATGCCTCCAGTGGAATTGAGTAGGTGACAAGGTAAAATGAAAAGATAAATGACAGCAGTGAGTAGGTAGTGCATCAGGCTAAAGACACCAAGCAGAGGCAAAGAGAATAAAAGAATTTCTTTTCTTGTAAGGAACCATTTCATAGAGGTCCATCTGTACTGTTAATGTAATAATCTATAATAAAGAGATGGTCTGCTTCCTCTCTGGGGCATAGAGGTGAACTTGAATCCCTGAAGACTATTTCAGTAGGGTATCACAAACTGGAAAGACTTTGACTAGACACACAGTATCAGACTGTCTGTCTTTTGTCTGAGGACCTGCCTGGCTAAATGTGGAGATTCTTAGTTCCAGAGGGTTGGTTGATCAATTGTTGAAGTCTGCTTTGTACACAGTACCTCATAATGGTTACCAGCCAAGATGTGGAGAGGCTACATACTGCCATGCTGATGAGAGAATACTCACCAATAAAGTCATAGACATTTAAAACTAGGTGGCTGTGTAGATAGAGTACTGGGTCTGGAGTCAAGAAGACCTGAGTTCAAATTCAGCCTCATACACTAGTTGTTCAACCTTGTGTAAGTCAATTAACCTTGGTTTGCCTCAATCAGCTGGAGAAAGAAATAGCAAACCACTCCAGTATCTTTGCCAACACAACTCCATGGGCAATATGGGCCACAGTATGGGTCATGAAGAGCTGGACACAACTGAAGAACTGATCAATTACAGCAACAACATAACCTAGAGAAATGTAGCTGAATGTTGGAAAAAGCTCTGAAGTAGCAGGTATCAGGACTCCTTAGTTCGAGCCTGACTGTGCTGCAAATGAACTGTGTTATTTAGGGCATGTCACTTGATTTCTCTTTCTCGATATATAAGGATGATATTGGACCCCTTTAGCAGTAGTACTATACATTCTATGAACCATTTCTTAGAATAATTTTTTTTAAATTAGAAAGATAATATAATAAAGGAAATAAGTATAAGGAAATACAGTTATCAGAATTTTTGGGGGGGAAACAAATAAATTCACAGGCCTCAGCTTAAGAACCCCTGACCTATCCCATTTCTAATCTTCTTTCCAACTTTAACAGTCCATATGAAAGGAGGGAAACCATTTGGCTAAAAACTCTTGAGTCCATATAAGAAGATGAGATGCAAATGAAATAATTACCTAGAGAAAGTCTAGTGGGGTGTCTGCAAGGAAACCAGAGCACTTGAAGACAAAGAACCCATAGATAGCCTAGGCCCTAAAGTTTAATATTATTAAAATATTTTGGTCAAATATCTGTATCATGTAAGGCCAAGAATGTATTTTTTTCCCCTTTAAGCTTAAACAACGGCACTATCTATTGTATGTGAATCTTTCATCAGACAAGAAAAGACAACATTCAGATGTGCTGGCTGCTTCAGCTGTCCTGTCTCTTGTCTCATGCTTTCTCCAAACAACAGTGGCCTCTTCAAGATGCCAATGTCAACGTAGACTGTAGACTGTCTTTTTCAGTTGAGAAATGGGACTTGGTCTGCATTCAAGATCTGTGTACTGAAGAACTCACTAATGATGCTTTTGGTATGGAAGTTTTATGAATGAACAAATATTAACTCATTTTATGTGATATTTTAAAGATTAAAAAGAACCCTTTTCATGACAGTTTCATGAAGGATATAATATAAATATTATTATTTTGTATATGAGGAAGCTGAGGCAAGGAGAGATTGAGACACAAGCACAGATTCACTAAGTTATTGAGGAAGGGCCATGATGAGTCCAGATTTCTCCTAACTCCACATCCCACAATACTTCCATTATACCAAGATGGTTCTGGTTATCAAGGCCCAAATATACAATGATCTTGAATCCAAAAACTTCATCTTCTCTTTGAAATGTATATATGTACACAGACACACATTTTGTATATATACATATGCATAAACACACATAAAATGATTGTGATGACTATAAAATAAAAATAGCACCTGATTCATAGTATTTAATGTTTTAGAAATAATCTTATATGTGTTATTTAATTCAGACTTCACTATAATCCTGTAATGTATTTCCTATTTTTATCCTTATATTATGCATGACGAAACGAAAACTATAAGAGTTTAGATCACCTGCTGTTAAAGTATATGAGGCAGGATTTGGAGTTAGGTCTTCCTTATTCAAAGTACAAAACAAACTGTTATTTAATTACATGCATATATGTATACTATATGTGTGTATTTGTATGCATAAAATAAAAATCTACCTATTATGAAAGATGCATGCTAGGGTGGTATAAGAGATGGTTGTATGAGAAAGGTTGAGATCTAAAGTTTCCTCAACTGACTACAAGAGTAGAGTTTAGGTGGTGAACAGAAGAGAAGTTTTTCTTGTTTTCAAATAAGATTTTACATAGAGGTGAAGGGAAAGGATCTAGTAAGTATAGCTTATGCGCTAGACCTTCACTTCTTGAAACAACATGCTAGAGATCAGCAGACCCAATCCAAATGGAGTCCAGAACACTAAGACTATTCCTCAGCCACATTTGGGTTAGGAGTATGTCCTATGTTCCAACATATATGGTAACTCATTTAAAATAAAAGAATCTAGGTTTAAGTCCTCAGTCTTGCCACTTATAGCTATTACCTTGAATAAAATCACTCATCTTCTCTGAAGCTCATTTCCCCCCATGTATCAAATGGGAGTGAGACCTAAAAATGACAAATAGTATTATTGTTTGGCTTAAATTTATATTACATCAATTGAATATGACATTAAAACTGGCCTATGAAAAGAAAATTAAAACGTTAAAATTAAAATACAGATTGCTATAGATACACACACATATACATATATTTACACTCACATATTTATAATATATTTTGTGCAGTAAATAGATGTATTACATATAATACATATTATCACATAGGTATATTATGCATATTAGAAGTGATACATTCATTATATATGTCTAATGTGTATATGTGTTATTCCATTCTCTAAGTTATTAAGAAGGTACTGATCTGCATTGGTAAAAAGGTATGCTATCTCAGAATTGTATGTAACATTGAAATTATAGTTTTAGTCCCCTCATCTTTATTGCTTTTCTTACACCTTCCACTTTTTGGTCATATCTCCTCATTTGTAAAAGTGAAAGTGTTGGAGATAATAACTTTCAATGCCTTTACCAGCTTTTTATATTATCTCATTTGATATACCTTTAAAGAAAATATATGGCACTTCTTTATTACATACATACATAATACACATACATCCACACATATGGAAAATGGTATCCAACAACACACATATGTACATACACACTAACATACATATATAAATTGTAAACCTGAGTGACTGGAAAGAAAGTAGTGGTTTTGGAAGATGGGTGTGTGTGTGCGTATGTGTGTGTGTGTGTGTGTGTGTGTGTGTATGTGTGCATGTGTATTTTGGACCTATAGGACTTATGTTTAGGTACAACTACACATACACATCTATCTATCTATCTATCTATCTATCTATCTATCTCGTCTATCTATCATCTATCTGTCTGTCTATTTATCTATCCATCTATCTATCTATCTATCTATCTATCTATCTATCTATCTATCTATGTTTACCTTGATAGAATATAAGCTGCTTTAGGGAACAGATTATTTCATTTTTGTCTTTATGTCTCCAGTACCTAGGACAGATCCTGACACATAGTGGGAACTTAATAATTGTTTATTGATTGACTTGCATAGCTCTAAGAGCTCTTAGAAGCAAGAACATATATTATTAGAACTAGAAAATACCTTACAACATAGAACTTCTGATGCAAACATGTGAAAGAATCTTAAGCACTTATTTAATCAAACCCCTTCAATTTACAGATGAAGAAATGGAGACTGAAAGGAAGTGAATCACATAATGCCACAAAGTGATTAAGCTGAAGAGGACTTACAGTGAAAAGGGATCTATGCTGTCAATTAATAGTCCTAGTTTTCTTTCTGGCTCTTTCACTTATTAAATGTGTGTTTGGGGAAAGGAACTTACAATCTTTGGGCCCGTTTGCTCATGTAAGGAAAAGTGGAGGGAGATGTACAAAGAGAACTGACATAGGAGTGTGAAATCCTCAGTCACAGCCCTATTTCTGCCACCAGCCAACAAACATTTATTAAAAACTTATCATATGCCAGGTACTGTACTCAATGCAGATTTAAAAAGAAAGATCGGCCAACCCATTATGGTACCAGAGGCAAATTTCTTCTTTCTGGGCCTCAATTTTCTTATTTATAAAGAAGAGAGATTGGCCTAGCTGACATTCTGACATTCTATGGCTCTAGGATTTTCAATTGATGGAACTATATAGAGAGATCCTTTAAATAAGCATCAAGTAATATTGGAATAGAAATGCAAATATGATGACAGAAATTGAATGCCTTGTCCAAACTGAATGTCAGAACAAAATTTTGTAACACTTCCACATTTTTCTCTTGCCTGTTTTGTACATTACACATATCAGAAGAATGCACATGGGTTGATGAGTGTGGAGTGAAGGATGAATAGGATATACATACTCTGAAAACCATAAACTAATTGTTAGATCCAAGGCTTTGTGTGGGAAGGGGTATATTTTGTGAGTCTAAGGTAAATAGAAATTCTTTTCCCAAATATTGACTTCCACAAATGTGAGTTCACACACTGAGAACTACAGGCTGATCATAAGGAAGGTAAGGTCCTTTAGAATTACCTACAGCCTGATCAGTATTTCTACAGGAGTCATTTTCCCTCCAGGGGAGATAGTTTGATCTCAGAAAAGAACTAAGGGAGTTGGGTTTTAATTTTTGTGTTTTTTGCTTAAAATAAAATTTCGATTCTACTGGATGCAGTCGGTCAGTGCATATTATCTTTCACATGGGCATGAGCAAGGGCAGAGCTTCATGTCCAAAGATAATGTGTTTCATTGTTTGAATGATTCAGGAAGCTAAATATGTGGTCTCTTGTTTGGAAGGCATTTTTTTTTGGTGGTGGGGGTGGAGTTGTCCTTTTGTTTGAGCAAGTGCATGACTAAACAAAGAGGTGAAATAGAGGCCATTTTTCTCTTCCTCTTTCCCCCTCTCACCATAGCACCTCCTCACCCTCCCCCAAAACCTATTCCTTCCAAATTTGTCAAAAGGTCAGAAAGATGCTTTATCTGTCATATTTAGTCAGCTGATGAAAAGTGGAGGATGGCCCAGGCTTGTGGCTTCTCTATTTCAGGAAGAAATTGGAATGCAAGGATCATGCTATAACGTTTAGCTTCCTGAAATGTGAAGCAGGTTGCCAGAAGGAAGTGAGATGAAACAACTTTAGTTCTACTGTACCCCTTGTGCCCCTTAGCTTGCTGTAGTAGCTCCTTTCAGGATAAGTGAGCTCCTGTGACAGATTACATTGAAAAAATAACTCAGAATTGAAGGAAGCACACATGCACATAAACTCACAATTTATAGTGGAAAGAAAAGACACAGAATTGGGAAGTAAGAAAACTGCCTTTGAATTCTAGTTTTTTACAATATTTACTTTCTAGAGTGACCATAGACAAATCACACACCCCTACTGAGGTCTCAATCTATTCATTTTTTTAAGTTGTGTGCATGGTGCTCATGTAGTCATGTGCATGTCCCCATGAGTTGTTTAAATTGATTTCCCAGGAAGATGTGAATAGGTGTCTTTGAAATCTTACCCACTCCTCTCCAAGGGAGACTAACTCTTTCTTGGAGGGGAGAAGGGGTCATGAGGACACTGTGCCCCTTTCATAAAGGGCTTCCAGACTGGAATTGTATCTCTTTGCTCCTCCCCTTAAAATGTTGGTTTAGATGAAATTATTCTTTTTTAAATTCAAACAATTTTCCTGCTCTCTACCCGTGAAAAGGAATATCTCAAATTTATACCTAGAAGCTTGACCACTTTCCACCAAATGCTAATTAATAAAGGACTATGATTAATACCAAATAGCCATTAAAACAATTTATCCAAGCAAATTGCAAATTGAAATCAGAAAAGTTATGCAGATTAGAAATGTTTGATAGATGATACTTGAATAAGTGTTTTCCCATGAGTTTTCCCATGGAAAGGGAGACAGTTCAAATCAAGTAAGAAATAGTTTCCAAACTCACTCAAGGAGAAATTCCTGAAATTTTAAAAGGAGTCAACCCGAAAATCCAGGACATGTTGTGGTGTCAGCTCTTCAATATAATTGCCACCCCCCCAATATTTTCTCTCATTCTCTCCAGATTTCTCCTAAAAGAGGGTCTGGAACCATTTGTACCCATCTCAATTCAAGATAGAAAGGTTTTTCTCCCTCAGACATAGACAGTTGTTAGTGTAGTAGGTAAAACACTAGACCTCGAGTAAGGAAGATCTGAGTTCAAATCCCATCTCATCCACTTACTAACTAAGTGACCTTGGGTTTCATTTAACCTCTATTTGCTTCATTTCCTTCAATTGTAAAATAGGAATAACAGCAGCATTATTGTAGCATATTAATAGCAGTAATAGCAGAGGATCAAATATCTATAAAATGCCCTTGGACTGGGCATTGAGTCATTCTTCCCACCAATGCAGAGAGTCTTCTCTAAATGTCCTAATTTACTAGACTTGAATAGAAGTTTACATCTGTAAACTTGGATTTGATGTTATCAAAATTTCCTTCCAGCTATAAAATCTATAGTACTATGTTGGATATATGTTCTTGGGTAAATTATGCTCTTCTGTCTTCTCATCTATTAAATTATGGGGTTAGACAGGGTAACTAAAAAGTCCTTACTAATTTTACCTTGTTGAGTCTATGAATCAAGAGATCTCAATTAAAAAAGAAACTGGAATGATGATAATAACTTTTGTTGAATATTTGTATTTAGGCATTGTGATCAATAAGTATTAGTGGTGATGGTGATGATGATGATGATGATGATGATGATGATGATGATGGTGATGACAATAAGTAAGAAAATACTTCCTCCAGCATTAAGGTTAAGCCCCCTGCCTTCCTTTATTTCATGATTTTAAGTTGTTTTTTTTTTTCTGACCAAAAAAGGTCATCATACTGACACCCAGTTAGTAATGTTTCCCCATTTTGTGCTAGTTCTTAGGAGACAGAAATACAGTTCTTCTCCTTCACCATGGTAGGTCCTGCTGGACTTTGTGGCCAAGTCTGTGATCCCACAGTCACTTCCATGTCCAATGAGGCATAAAACTCAGGTTTAACAAAGAAATAACAATAGTGATGACATTAAGGATAATAGGGTGTTAGACTTTTATTTTCATTGATGCAGAGAACTTCTACATGTTAGAAAGTCCCTTTATTTACTGAGATCAACAATTATTCTATCTTATGGTCTTTGAAAGTAGCCTGGGGACCTGAAAGATAAAGAAGGTTACCCATAGTCACAGTTATATGTAGCACACATAGGAACTGAACTCAATATTTTTTATACTAAAATTGGTCCTTCTTTTTGTTGTTTTCTGATATGCTACACTGCCATTCTTTAAAGTAGCTGTACATTAATATGGAACAGTAAGGTCTATCATGATCTTCCTGTATGACAGCTCTTGAAGTAAGTGTTATTTTATGAAGAAGCAAATGAATTGTGCATACAAAGTCCTCATATTTGTAGGAATGTATTTCTGAATGAATCAAATAGACCAAAAGTAACATGGTATAGCACAAAAGCTATATCGTATTTGGGAATCAGCATGCTGAGCTCTGCCATTTTCTAATTGTGGGGCTTTGGATGACTCATTTAACTTTTTGGCACCTTCTTAATTTCCTCATCTAGAAAATAAAGATGATAATACCTACTATCCCTAGGTCCAGAACTGTTGTATATATGAAATAATATTGTGCATGTCCATTTTCTACTACCTACCACAGTTCTTTGCATATAGTAGGTGATTATTAATTTTTATTGATTGATTTTCCAGTCTCAGCAGCTCATGAAACCATCTACAAAGACTTCAGTAGTTAACAATTTGCCTCAGTGGAGGTGCCTCCATTGACAAAGTCATGGTTCCTTGAAGCACTGAAAAAGATAACGTAAATTTCAAGGCACTATGTAAAGGTAAGGATAATTATTTTTATATTATCATTTTTAAAAATCATGATTGCAGTAGCTACTTGTGCCTTTAGAAATGATGAGCCATGAACATTGCCTTTTATTAGCTGTTTCATTCAGATCAAGGCAATCCCCAGAATTGCACTAAAGTTATCCTCTCTCAAGATGACTTCCAGTGGTAAGAATGTAGTATGTAAGAAGGTAGTATATCTAGTAGAAGATTGAGTGGGCTGATACTCAGGAGCCATGAGTTATAGTTTTGCTTGTGTCACAAAGTTATTGTAATATGTGGGATAACTCATCTCTCCTCTCTGAGCCTCTATTTGCTCATCTAAAACATGAAAGTTTTGCAGCAGATAATCTGTAAGTTCCTCTTTGATACTAAGTCCCATGATGAAAAGGAAAGAAGACAGGAAGAAAGAAAAATCATGAATTGAAGGAAGGATTTTACAAAAGGGGGAAAAATCTATGGGGTTATTCTTGATAGTTTCTGAAAACCTTTTCCAATTTTAACCTTCTATGGTTCAGGTCAAAGACATGAATTTTTTCATGCTCATTAGAGAAAAATTTTATACGCATAATGCATATGTACATACATGCATATACATACATATCTGT
>JAQQSV010016285.1:0-11876 GCA_028646515.1 Pseudochirops corinnae | reverse complement strand
CAAGCCTGGTGCCACAGGCTCCACATGACCACATTCAGCCTATTAGGGAACAGAGTATACTTTCAAATATCCAAAGGTCCTCAGAGTCACGTAGCCACATTAGCAAAGGGCCTAGGGGCAGGGAAGATCTTCAGATTCCCATAACAGAACCCCACTCATGCTCTTCATTGCAAAGTTCACAAAACCAGCATATTAACGTCCTCATTCTAGGATTGTCTTGAAACACTTCCCAGAGAGTTCTCAGCTCTCTTTTACTTCAGCTGGTAAGGATATCTACAGAGAAGCATATTGATACTGCAAAATCAGGACATTTTATTGGGAAGTGGCATTCAGGGATGCGTTCTAGAATGACTGGAATATTTCCAGTCACCTAGGAGACAGAGAGCTGAGATGCCTTCCTCATATAGTTTTCATGTTTAACAATCCCAGGCTCATTCCCAAATGAAAAAGCCAAAATGTGATTCATGTGGCGTTTGCCAGGAATATTAATGTTAATAAGATGGGATGTTACTGATGCTCAGTTGACTAACAAGAAGCTTTTGGAAAATGTGGCAATTGGGTTCACTGTAAAGGACTGCCCCTGTTCAGATTATGGAATTTCCATGGCACTTGTTAATGCTACTATCTTCCTCACTCTGTAGTGCTGGATTTATCCTTGGGTACCATGGTGCAGAGAGCACTGGCTCTGCAGTAAGAGAATCTGGATTGCAATCCTGACTCTGATATTTGCTACCTTATATCCTTGGGCATGTCTTCAATATCTTCGATTATTGATTTCTTCATCTGTAAAATGACAGGGCTAGAGTATGGGGCCTTCGAGGTCCCTTTCAGCTCTAAATCTCTAGATATTACTTCCATAATGCCAATAGTTATTCTAGGCCACTCTTTACTGGTCCTATTTCCTTGGGTTGTCACTCCCATTCTACATAGACAGCTGAGAATGTGGATACATAAGCCACCAGTGACTAGAGAAACTGAAATCTGACTCTTCCTTAAAATAAATCCAGGATTAGAAATGATAACAATTCAAATACAAAGAGTATCAGACAATGTGCACACTGTATATATGTGTGGTTAAGCACATATATTACTATTTTAATTTTGGATGAATTCCTGCATTGAATTCATCCTTACTTCTTAAATTCATTTATTGACGGCAGAGAAGAATGAGCCCATCACTGAGAATAAACAAGGGTTGGTAAGTGGGGCACAAAGCCAAAACTTGCCTGTAACTTTTAAGGTAAATCATGTATTTCAAAGTCACTTTGAGAATGTTATGGCTCCCAGGGCCTGCTCAAGGCTGCCGGAATGCCTGCCAACGTGTTGGCTGTGCTGCCAAACAATATACTTCAGGTTGCATCTGGGCCTGCCACAGTCACTGCCGAAGTTAGCAAGTTGGTGAAACTGTGTCAGAGGGGAATTCAGAATTGAGTTATAAGGCTAGAGAAGAATACCATGTAGTAGTAGATGAATGGGAAATTAACAGGTTGTCATTTCTGTCACAGCTGGGAATTGACCAATATGAATTTTCTGAATCATAATAATTCGGCACTTTATAATTGCAAAATATTTTACATCTATTCTCTCTTCTGATTTTCGCAATCACCCTGTAAGGCAAGAACTGTTAATAATAACAATAATTCACATTTATCTAACACTTTAAGGTTTCCAAGGCTTTTTGCATAGATTATCTCACTTGAAGCCCTCATATCAATGCTGTGAGGTACGCTATTATTATGTCCATTTTACAGATGGAGAAACTGAGGCTAAGGTTTAGTGAGTTGTCTAGAGCCATACAGATGGAGTGGAATTAGAATGCAGATGTTCCTGATCCCATGTATAGTGATTAGAGATCCAGAGCTGAAAGGCCTCAGAGGTCACGTACTCCAACCTCCTCTAAAACAAAAACCAAAAACAGATGAAAAAACTTAGCAGAAAGAAATTAGCCTAAGATCATACAATTATGAAATGTATGTGGCAGGACTGGAACACAGTGTTCTGTCTGACTACAGTGACATGGCCCTCCCTACTATATCTCACCATTTCTACTCGACCAAATGGCCTCCTATAGTTCCCAAACTACAATTATCCCTGATGCTCTTCCAACTAGAAGCACACATTCATCATTCTGAGCTCTTTTGTTTTGACATGCTGTTACCCATCTAATGGACACTGCCAGACAAAACCAAACCTCAGTGACTTCTAGTACTCAGTATCTGGCTCATCTTCAATATTAGCAGCAAAGTTGAATCTCTACCCATTATAAGTTGAAAGTATAGTAGGAAATACTTCTAGATTGTTGCCAGAGTGGTTTAGGGACGTATGCTCTACTTCTGTGTCTTTATTCATGGAGTCAGATTCTCATTTTAAGGTATAAAGGTACAAATTTCCTTATCTTGGAATTCAAGGCCATTCTTCATCTGACTCCAATCTACCATCCCTCCCTTCGCTCAAACATCATTCTAACCACAGTGGACCATTTAACATCACTCATTCTTTTCCTGCCCTTACCTCTCTGCGTGTATTTGTTCTATACATACTCACATCTGAAATGGACACCCTCCTCCCTCCATCTCTGTCAAATGCCATTTCTATTGCTTCAAGATCAAAGTCAGATAGCTCCTTCTCTGTGACAGTCAATCGCTGCAAATGACAGTGATCTCTTCCTACTCAGATTTCTCATTACATTTTATCTGGACCTCCTCTTTACACTTATGTTTTGCTAACTAAATCCCTCTTATTTTTACAATTAAATTCTAAGCTCCATTAGGGCAGTCTTATTTCATCTTGATGATTTCCAGAGACAAAGTGCTTTGAATATTTTTTGTGGTAGAGTCATACTTCAGTTGTGTCTGACTCCTTGTGACCCTGTTTGGGGCTTTCTTGGCAAAGATATGAGAGAGGTTCACCATTTCCTTCTCCAGCTCATTCTACAGATAAGGAAACTGAGGCAAACGGTGTTAAGTGACTTGCCCAGGGTCACACAGCTAGTAAGTGTCTGAGGTAAGATTTGAACTCAGGAAGATGAGTCTTTAGGATCAGGAGTCTTTCCGCTGTGTTGCTTGGCTTGAATACAGTAGGCACTTAATAAATGTTTGTTGAACTGAATTGCATTATGTGACTTGGCAGGACTTTAGCTCATTGGTGGAAGGGACTTAAAAACCATCTAATTTCAAACCCCTCATTTTATGGATGAGGAAACTGAGGGTCAGAGAAGTGAATTTACTTGCCCAAGATCCCAAGGTAAAAATGAGAATAATTAATAATAATAAGTTCACATTTAAATAGCTCTTTGAGGTTTGGAAAGTGTTTTACACATGTTGTATCATTTGAGCCTCACAACAATCTTGTGAGGCAGATGATATTATTATCCTCATTGATAATAATGATAAAAATAGCTAGTATTTATATAATACCTATGCTGTGCTAAGCACTTTAAAATTATTATCTCATTTGTTCCTCACAACCACCCTGGGAGACAGATGCTATTATTATACCAATTCGGCAATTGAGGTAAATGAGGCAAATAGAGGTTATGTGACCTGCCCAGGGTTATTCTGTTATTGTGTGTCTGAGACAGGATTTGAACACAGGGCTCTCTGGCTCTGTTTAGGGCTCTAGCCACTATCCCATCAGATTGGGATTTGAAATGAGATCCTCTAATTCTAGGATTTTTTGCATTGTACCATGCTGCCTCTCTACTCTCCTATTGGGTCATTATATTATGCCACTGTTTATGTTCTAAAGGACAGTATCTTGTGTCCCTTCATTATTTTGGATATCACTATCAATATTCTATATTGTGATGCCAGTGAATCTGCCATTACGTTAGTTAGCTGTCTGGTCAGAAAGGGAGAAGATAAAGCTAAGAGATGAGTCAGAGTTCAGATGACTCCATCCGTTCTATTCTGTGGGGACAATCCTGGTGGATTTCAAATTCTTAGTCTACATGGTCAGATGATATTGCACTTCCTCTCAGTTCTATAATTTGGGAAAAAATATAGCTTTTCAAAGAGTTAATATCTAAATCATGTATCACCATCTTGTCTGGTTTGGAATTTACAAGAGTATTGTTACAGCACCATTAAATGGGCTTTACAGATCAAGAGAACATCGGCAGTTGGGAAGCATTATAGCATTTTGACATTAACTATCAGCACAGCTAGAGTGCACTTAAAAAATTCACACACACACACACACACACACACACACACACCCTTTTTTTGAATAGAGCCCTGGATGATTACCCTGACAATTGTTCGGTGAGGAAGACCCATTTATATCCCTTCATCAATTACATATCTGGACATGGAAAAAAAAAATCACCAGGCAATTTGCCTTCCATTCTAAATGAGCAAAAGCGATATAAAATAAAATTTAAAAAAATTAGACCTGACTCTTTGTTGCCAATATTATTCCTGAGCATCAAATCTCTAGGACTTTAGGCACTGCACCTCCAGAGTATCATGACCCAAGGAAGAGGAAAAGTAGCCCTACCTGCAACTTTTCCCCAAGCATGGCCCAAGGCCAATTGAGTCTATATGTGCTTTCTATTCTGTCAGCATTAGCGTGACCCACAAATCTCTGTTTAAATGTGGATGAGTGCATGGCAGGTAATGTGCAGAATGTGCTGAGTCAAAACATCGGGTGCATTTGGCCACTCCTGATATGGAGGCTAGATGCTGCACGACTGATGGAAGGCTATGGAAACTTTGCTCACCTTGAGATACAAGCTCTTAGGGGATGGTCCATGTTCCTCCAAGTTGCCATAGAGTATGAAGTAGGTTATGAAGTTTGCCACAGAGTATGGAGTAAAATGGGAAGTTGTTATATCTACTTACCCCCAAAAGAAACAACAACAACAACAAAAACCAAAAACACACCAACAAAGGAAAGCAAAACCACAACAATAGATATGGCCCCCAAAATGGCTACTTACATTGAGTGAGAATTCCAGTTAAGGCATCTTTGAAGTTCTCCTTTGCTTGCTCCATCTCTTGCTCATGGTTGGCTTTTTCATTCATCAGGCGGCGGACATGACTATTGGCTGACTGGACCATGGAGTAGAATTGGTTGGCTGATCGCCGATTTACTTCCCCTCGTTCAATCCAGGTAAGCAGCACTGTGATGGCTTCAGAAAACTTGCTATCATCTGGAAAGGGAAAACACACAGGATATAGCTTAAATTTTTTTTAAAAAACACCCCCACATATTCAAAACATTTTTAAAAAGCATGTTTTCCTTTGTTCCCTTCAGGGAATAAGATGTAGTATTATCACCCCAGATATGTTACCCAGAGTTGTCAAATTATTTTATCTGAGGACAAATAATCCCCACTGCCAGATTTCTACCTTCTGTGTATCTCATTAATTTCCACTTGTATGAAATTATTTACGAAGCAGACAGTGGCCCAAATGCCATATTTTATTAATAATTAATCAACAAATAATTTATTAAGCATCTACAATACGTAATTCACTGTGCTAGATGTTGGGGATACAAAGTCAAAATTGAAACAGTTTTTGCCCTCCAGAAGCTTACTTTCTTTTGCTTTACATTCTTTTGGATGACATACTGTTTGTATATGTATATCCTTGTATACATACATATGCACACATGTATATGTATATATAATATATGTGTATATGTATGTATATATGTTATGCAAATGTACCAGTCCCTACTACTCCTTTAACCCAGAGAGACATGATAAAGCCAATATGCATTTAAAATACAAACTCAGCTGTAACCACTATGGAGGAAGATGGTGTATGTAGGTATGCATGTATGCATGTATGTAAGTATATGTGCCTATGCATGTGTGTATATATCATATATGGGCATGTGTGTATACATTGTCTATACATACCTGTTTATGCACTCGATTACATAAAATATGTAAGATATATATATATGAGCATACCTACATATATGTATATACATATTACCTATACATGTGTGTGTTTATATATATACGCCTATATTCATTTGATTACATAAAATGTACAAGATAAGCTGCATAAGGGCATGCACAATATACATATTTGTATACAAATATGTTGTCTACACACATGTATATATGTATATACACCTGTATACACTAGCTTACATAAAATTTATAGGATATGCATAAAGGTATATATGTGTGTATATACAACTCTATATATTTGTATATACAAGTCTATATATACACGTATACATATATGAATGTGCATAAATATGCACACCTATGTGTGCTAGATTACATAAAATATATAACATATACATAACTAAGCACAAGAAATACACATATCCTACAGAGTAGAATGGGGTGAAGGGTACTAGTACAAGATACTGTTCACATTACAGGTAATATGTAGAGTTAAACTCTCATAATTAAATTAGTTTAGTTTACCTATGGGTAAATTTCATATTCTACTGAACTGAATGATATTTGGACTGGTAGATTTAGGTAAATTTCAAACCAGTTGATTAGCCAGACCCAAAGAATAGTCACTTAAGGTTTGAGATCGATTCAAGTTTTCAATCCTTTTGAAGGATTGCTCCATGGAAGAGAGATAAGATTTGCCCTACCTGGCCCCAGAAGACAGACCCACAAGCAATGGTTAGAAATTGAAAAGACATCAATTTAAGCTTCAAATAAAGAAAAACTTCCTAACAATTTGAGTTATCCAAAAATGAGATGGGCAGCCTCTCAAGGTAGTTGATTACCTCTTAAAATGTCTTCAAGTAAGGCTGAATGAGCCCCTTGGGTAAATGGAAGAGAGCAATTCTGTGACTGATATTTTGTACTATTTGTAGTCCTTTCTCATTTATAAATGCTTATTAGAGCATGTTTCTCAAGTAGATGACCTGGCCAGCTTCCTCTGTGCCTCTGCTACTTTTTGCTGCTTTATGAATTGGTATTGCTTGTAATATTCTACCATCCTCTTCCATAGCGGTTCCCAATTGACTTTGGATTTTAAATGCCTATTGGCTTTGGCCACCATGTCTCTCTGGGTGAAAGGAGGTAAAGCATTTTTCTTGTTAACCTGGTGTAGTGGGAACTGGCACGTCTGCAAATATATTAGCACGTTTGACTAATTCAAACTCATCACACAAAAAGAAGGAAGTCATATGGTCCTGAGAAATGGGCTTTGATCATTTGCCTCTATGCTTGCTTTTTTTTTTTTTCATCCTAGGTAAAGGGATTGGGCTTTCTGAATTTGTGAGTTTCAAAAGATCAGGAGAGAAGAAGAGAGAGCATTCAGGATTCCCAGTGTCTGGGTTTTACAGTTAGTACAGCCTTGGGGCACAGAAGAGAAGGGAATGAATGACTTTTGGGACTCCACCCAGAAGTAGCTGAGATGAGGACACCTCTAAGAATCAACACGGCATCTAGATGTGAAGAAGGTAGGGTCAACGTGATGTAAGCACTGAGCCAAGTTTGAGTCTACTCTCCCCAGAAACAGATGATATAGGGAAGCACTGTAGAGGATAATATTTGTACTTTTGATATACTATGTCTTCCAAGTAAATTTGTCATTGTTGTTCAGTTGTGTGTCTCTTTGTGACCTCCATGGACCACAGCATGCCAATACTGTCCATGGCAAAGATACTGGAATGGTTTGTCATTTCCTTTTCCAGTGGATCCACAGATTAAGTGACTTGTCAAGGTCACAAAGTTCATAAGAGTCTAAGGCTGGATTTGAACTTAGGTCTTCCTGATCCCAGGCCCAGCACTCTATCTCCTCAGCCACCTAGCTGCCTCCCTTCCAAGTAAATATCCCTATCTAATTGGCATTAAGTCCCTGAATGAAACTGGGATCCTAGTCACTGGTACCTAACAGAGAAAGAAAAAGGCAATGGGGGCTTGAGAAAATGGCACTTGAGAAGAAACACCCTAACTCTTCAGGGTCCCTGGAACCTTGAGATGGCAAATGCAGTTGGATAGCTTTTGAGAGAGTGACACAGCATACTCACCATATTAGTTTCTGGGCTCATTTGGCTTTCTCATTCTGCAGACTTGGAGAGCAGTACTATATATTTGCAAAACTTCCCAGGAAATTGTGATAACTGAAATAATATCATTGTCTTTTCACATTTCCCTATAGTTTGGCAGCAATGGTTTATTTGAATAGGTAAGGGTGAGGCTGCTACAACTATGTACAGTATTTTCTCATTAAATAACTAATATAATTTACATTAATAATGATTTGCATACCATTATTCAGAAATACTTCAAAAATTCCAAACTTCAGAAAACTCAGAATTTCAGCAAAATGGATATTCCTTCCATAATGAAGACTATTCTTTTTATGACTTAAGAGTCAGATGTGGAAGAGTTCATTTCCCCTTGGTTAACAGGGGAATAAGCCCATATGAACTTAGGCTCTCTGTAGATAATAGACACACGGTCTCTCACTAGACTAATACTCAAGGCCTTTCTAATTTTAGTAGAATCTGCCAGCACATTTGCTCTGCAAGCAAGGACTTTTAAAAACCCAATACTCCTCCAAAGATCAGTGAGATAATGGATGATGACTGTCTTAAGGGATGTCATAACTTATCAGCATTCCTATCTAAAAGCAACAAAACCTAGAAACAAGAAAGAATGGTAAATTCCATTCAGAATTATGACGGAAGCTATAAAATAATTGAGAGTGTATCTAACAAAATTCACTGAGGGACTATATGAATCTAAAATACAGTTGCTGTAGAAATAAATACAGATCTAAGAAGCTGGATAAACTTTAATTTCTCACGGGTAGATTGAGCCAATATAAATAAAATATAAATAAAAGTGACGATATTACCTAAGCTAATGTACTTATTCAGTGCTGCATCAAACTCCCAAAAGAATATTTTATAGAACTAACAATTTTTATAGAGTTAACAAAATTCATATGGAGGGCCAAAAGGTCAAAGATCTCAAGGGTAATAATAACAACAAAGTAGAGAGAAAAGGGGTTTATCCGTACCAGATCTCAAACTGAACTACAGAGCAGTAATCATTTTTAAAAAATGGTACTGGCTCAAAAATGAGAGAGAGAGAGAAGGTGATCAGTGGAACAGATTGTACACCAAGATAAACTCCGAATACATATATGACCTAGATATAAAAAGGTCACATCACAAAAAAATTAGAGGAACAAGGAAGAAATTAACTTTTCAATCTATAAATAGGTAAAGAGTTTATGACTAAGTCAAAAAGAAGTTTACACAAGATAAAGAATTCTGATAATATAAAATTTTCAAATTTTTATACAGACAAATCTAATATAAAAATTTGAAGGGAAAGAGATAACTGAAAAATCTTTGTAACATGTGTCTTTTTAAAAATAATGTTTTAGTTTTCCCAATTATATGTAAAAACAATTTTTAACATTCTTTTTTTAAATTTTAAGTTCCAAACTTTCTCTCCCTCCTCTTTCACCTTCATGAGAAGACAAGATTATACATGCATAGTCATGCAAAATCTATTTCCATGTTAGTTACACTATGAAGGAAAACACAGAGCAAAAAAAATCCCAACATAAAAAATAAAGTGAAAAATAGTAAGCTTCAACCTGTATTCAGACTCCATCAGTTCTTTCTGTGTATGTGGATAGCATTTTTCATCATGAGTCCTTTGGAATTATCTTGGATCATGTACTGCTGAGAATAGCTGTCATTCATAGTTGATCCATTGTATAATATTGCTTTTACTATGTACAATTTTCTCCTGGTTCTACTCGCTTTGCTATGATTCAGTTATGTAAGTCTTTCCAGTTTTTTCTGAAGTCATCCTTTTTGTCACTTCTTCTAGTACAATCACATACCACAACTGTAATATGTATCTTTGACAAAGGTCTCATACCCAAGACATATAGGGAACTGACTCAAATGTATTAGACTAAGAATCATTCCTCCACAGATAAATTGTTAAAGGAATAGAAGAACTTCATAGGAGGAAATCCAAGCTATCTATAATGATGAAAAAATGTTCTGTAACATTAATGGAGACATGCAAATTAAAGTAGCTTGAGGTTCCATTGCAAATCCATCAAATTGTTAAAGATAACAAAAGAGAAAAATGACCAATATTGTGGCAAAACAAGTACACTATGACACTGCTGATGGGGCTGTAATTTGGTCTACCCTTGCTGGAAAGTAATTTGGAACTATGACCAGACCAAACTGTTGATATCCTTTGAGTCAACTATACTATTAGCCTCTGCCCCCAAAGACCACAAATAAACTTTAGAAAGACTCTGTATGTATAAAGATATTTATAGTAACTCTTTTCATGAAAATCCAAAATGGAATTTCTTCTTATTGTAGAATGACTGGACTTATTGTGGTATACAGATGTAATGGAAAATTACTGTGCCAAAACAAAAGACGAAATGGATAATTTCGTAAGAAACAAGGAAGACTTTTATGAACTGTTACAAGGTGAATCAAACTACAGCAATTTATACAAGGGTAACAAAATTATAAAGAAAAACAACTTTGAAAAACTTCAGAACTTTGAAAAACTTCAGAACTCTGATCAATGCAATGAATGATAACCCTTGAATCTAAAGAATAGAGATGAAATGTGTAACTCGCTTCTTCCTAAAGAGGTGATTAATTCAAAATAGAGAAAGTAATATACATTTTTAGACACGGTAATGTGGAATGTTGTTTTGTCAGATTATGTGGCTATGTACTGAGGGATTTGTTTTTCAGAGTTTGGTTTTTTTTTTTTTAATTAGAGAGGAGACAGTGGGAAGAACTAATTAAAAATATCTGTTACTTGATTAGAGTGCCATAGAATGACCTAGGACAGACTTAATCAGTAGCAGACTTGCTCTGGCCCTCTTGCCCAATGCAAGTGTCACAGATAGGTAGGCTCCTTAAGAGTCTACCCAGTAGGAGGTGGAGCCAAGATGGCGGCATAAGAGCAGCAACATATTGCAGCTCTCACATAGCCACCCCAAAATACCCATAAAATATGACTCTAAACTAATTCTAGAACTCCAAAACGCACACAAATATACTTTCCACTAAAGTCAGCTTGGCTACAAGGGACCATATCAGCACTGCAAACTGAAACCAGCCTTGGCCTGAAGCCCTGGTTGAGCCCCAGGGGCGGCTGGATGAGAGGACCTGAGCCCGGCTGGAGCTTCAGGTGAGCGGATTGGAGGCAGCTGCGGCAGGATCCAGAACTAGGTCAGTGGAGCTTGCGAGGTCGTAAGAGAAAAGCGGTCTGGTTGAAACGCCTCCAGGGCTGAGAAGCGAAAGGCAGAGGTTCTGCACCTGCCTCTACATTGTTGCTTCAGAGCTCTTAGCCTGCAGACTGCAGGGGGACCAAGCGATTGTTCAGAGGCCAAGTGCTCTTGCGTTGAGCGGCCTGGATCTGGATCGCAGTCTTGGGCTTTGGTCCGGTGGTTTGTCTTTATTCAGTCAGCCGGAAGTGGCGAAGGGACCCAGCAACTTCCTAAGAACTCTGGCAGCTGGGAGGACGCCAGCGATTTGGGACAGAGCTTTCCTCTCTGGAAGCAGAGCTCCACAGAGATTAAAAGAAAAAAAAATCACGGTCTGACCAACCATGAATAAGAATAAGCATAAGAAGCAGGGTAAGAACAGCAACCAAACCCTAGATTCCTTCTTTGAAGAAAAGAAGGACCAAGGCAGAGAGCTGCAGGACAGCACAGCCAGAGCTCCCCCACCAGGGGCTTCCAGTAAACATGAAGATTGCCTTAAAGCTAGAGATCAGCTGAAGAAGGATTTTGAAAATCAAATGACAGAAGTAGAAGAAAAATTGGGAAGAGAAATAAGAATGTTGCAAGAAAATCATGAAAAGAGAGTCAGCAATCTGACTGAAGAAATTAACACCCTAAAAAATAGATTAACTCAAATGACAAAAGAGG
>JAQQSV010016284.1:0-11877 GCA_028646515.1 Pseudochirops corinnae | reverse complement strand
GATATAGAAAGACTATAGTTTAAATGGAGACTGAAGCAAAACTTGTTATCGTTCTCTTTTATGTCTGGTTTTGCTTTTTTTTTTTTTTTCTTTTTTCTTTTCCCAGTGATCACTCATTGGTTACGGCCCTTCTATATGACGAAACTATTGTACAATGTGAAAGTAATTGCAGATCCTATACGTGATTGCACACCACCATGGGGGGGGGGAAGGGAGGGGAGAAAATCTGAAACTCAAGTGATTGTGGAACTGAATCTTGTAAATTAAAAGTAAATGAGTAAATAAAAAAAAAAAAAAGAATCCCAGTGAGGTATTATTATCCCAAATTTTCAGATGAGGAAACTGAGGCTGAGAGATCCAGTGACTGGCCCAGAGTTACACAATGTCTGAGGCAGGATTCAAACTCTTAAGTCACTATCCTCCTTAGCTGCCTGACAGCTAAAAGAAAGAAAGGAGAGGCAGAAAAAATGAATCCAAACTGGTTACCTACCATTTGTGTGGGCAGCACTTTTTATCTTAGTAAAAGAGTAGTTAAAGGATAAGTAGGCAGTCTGGAAATTATTTGGAAATAATTCACTAGAATTGCCTCATACTAGGACATTAGACAACCAAGCCTCTTTTTTAAAAGTAGTAAAGCATTGTTCAAGTCAAGTTTCTACATAACACAAGACAGGATTTGAATCTAGCTGTAACATAGAATTAAACACGTATGGTGTTTCCTACTTGTTTGGCTCTTTTCTTTCCCATGGAAAAACTAAAATATGAATTTCTTAAGTCCTTAAATACCTTTATGATAGGCAGCAGTCTGTTATCACAAAATTAAAAAACTTTTGATTTTCATGTAGGGTACATGAAACTATTTTCATGTTAATCCTACATATTTTATGTATTTAAGAATATTAATCTGAGAAGAGGCCATAGGTTTCAGCAGATTGTCAAAGGGTTCCATGACACAAAATAGGTTAAGAATCCCTGCTGTCTTCAATTAATATAATAAAGTTGTAGGGGAGATTACACAAGAATGAGACCTGGACTCCATTTTCAAAGAACTATTTAGGGGGAGGAAATGTACATCTGAGACAACACTAGGGTGCAACTTCACAAAGGAGTTTTGGTTAGTAATTTTAGAAGATGCTTGAAATTCTAAAACTGGTTCCTCTTTCTTAATTTTACTAATGTTTTCCTTTAAAACTCACTTCTTTTCTTGAGGAATAATAGAATACCATCTATTCCCTGCCTCTTCCCTTTTTCATGTTTTATGCCTAGAGACTCTTAGAATTTCAATTAAATATTGTAATAATGTTTTTTTTTTACTTCAAAAACTAGATATTTCAGAAATAGAATCAAATCGATCATTTTCTCCAGACGAGAGGAGACTCCATAGTTCTGATTTTGATTATCATTCCTCAAATGAAAAGCTGAAAGAGAGGACAAAGTAAGATGGTCCCTTTTATTTATTGCTGTTAGCTTGTATTTCACTCACATCTTAAGAGCATGCATAATTTACAAAGAATTTTTTTTTTCCATATAACTTCAAGGGAGGATACACCAACTAGACTTTCGAAGATGGGAGCAACACCCACACCATTTAAATCCACTGGTGATACTGTTACAGCTGTTGTCCCAGAATACAATAAGGAATCCAGATACCAAGAAGATCTCCCAGGTAAGGATTTAATTTAATTTTTAAAAAAGTAAAAATAAATGGGGGTTTAAAAAAACCCGTTAAAAATCTTTTCTTCAAAGTATTTCGGCTCATACATGAACACCATTTTCTCTTAATAATTCTTCTCTTTCTCTCCCCCATTTTTCTTGATGATGCTAATCTTCTTCCCAGTTACCCAGACTCCAAACCCCAAAGTCATCTTTGACTCCTTCCCTCTCTCTTGTCCTCTATATCCAGTCAGTTTTGTAAGTTTTTTGTAGGTTCTATCTGCACAATCCCTTGCAATTAATTCCTTCTTCCACTTAATACCATTATATGTTAGATCCTTAACAGTTCCCAAACTATATTAAAATAGCCAGGTAACCAATCTCCCTGCCTTTAGTCCATAGGTTCCCAAAGTGGATGATACTGCCCCCTGGGGGGTGCTGAAATGATGGGGGGGCAAGGGTAGTAGCCTCGGGTACAACTGAGGGGTGTTGAATAAAAAATAACAGGGCAGGAAAAGCATAAGGAAAGAAGAAAATATTTTTTTAAGTTTCAGAATTTATTTATTTTTAGCTTTCAAAATTCATTTCCCTAAGATTTTGAGTTCCAGATTTTCTCCCCATCTCTCCCTTGCCCCCCATCCCAAGATGGCAAGCATACTGATTACTCCTTTCCCCAGTCTGCCCTTTCTTATATTCCGCCCCCCCCAATTGTTTTCCTTCCCACTTCCCCCTTACTTTCTTGTAAGGCAAGCAAGATGGACTAGAAAAGATTAAAATTTTGAAAAACCATTCATACATGTTTCATCTGTGGCTTGCCTTCCTTCAGTAGAATGAAAGTGATTTCTTCCTCAGATTTTCCTAAAGCACTTTGTCAGGATTTCTCCCTTGCCCTTTGCCCCTATCTAACCTGTATTATACTTACTTCACTTCATGTTTTATCCATCTCTTTTTAAACTATTTGCTTCTTAAGTTCAGAAATTATAGTTATATCAGTACCTAACTCAGTGACTCATACATATCAAGTTCTTAATAAATATTTTGGTGAATCTGAAATAATTTCTTTATTAATAATGGGCGCTTTTTAAAAATTGCAGTTATTCAACCTAAAACAGCAGCAAGAACTTTTCTTCGTCCAAGTCCTGAAGATGAAGCAATATATGGGTATGTTCTGATTCTCCCTCCTTCCTTTTTTCTTATTCATAGCTCTGTTCTCTTAACTGGAGTCAAAGGGGGTGGAGGAAGGGGAAGAAAAACACACTCATATATATGTATATGTGAGTATATACATACATAGATATTCACATAGTTGATGGCTTCATGTGTGAAGAAAATCCAGAATTAATTATTAGAAATACAATATTAGGTGAGATAATATTAGAGAGCGGTTAGTTGAGATTGTTGTTGGCCATCTGATTGACATCTTAACCATGGCATTTATTAGCTAGGTGATCATATGCAGTTTACTTACCCTGTACCCTGTCAGCTTCTATTTTCTCATCTTGTAAAATGAAAATACTAATATATGTACTACCAACCTGAAGGGCTGGCTTTAAGGAAAGCCCTTTGTAAACTTCAAAAGAGAGATGTTTGGAGGAAACGGCCCCGTGATACTATGTAGTCCATGGTAGAGCAAATGGCTGTAACTGAGAGTTGCCTGGGGTTAAGTGACTAGCATCTGGCTAACAATATACCTTAGCTGGCATTAATATAGTGTTTTAAGATTTGCAAAGCCCTTTATTCAAGTTATCCCATTTAATTCTCATTATTCTGCTATTCTGTAGTGATGGTATTATTATACTCCCTATTTTTGTAAGTGAGAAAAGTCAAGTAACTTGCCTATCAGCACAGCAAAAAAGATGGTTTATTTTTGGGGCCCCCAAAATATTTCTGCTAAAAGACCTGACACTTAAAACTATTTGCATTTCTGTCTAGAGCAGCACAATCAACAAAATGGCATCTCATTCCAGTTGGGTTGCAGGCCATAACCAGAAGAATAGGCAGCCAGTGTGGGACAGTGAAAAGAACACTACCTTTGGAGTTAAAGGATCCGGGTTCAAATACTTTCTCTGATTCATACTATATCAATGTGATGTTAGACAAGTCATTTAGTCTTTTGGAATTTCATTTTCTTCATCTATAAAATGGCTTTTTGAAGTTCCTTCCTTCTCTAGACTTGTGATCTGAAGATATAAGTGTTAACATAATTGTGCAAAGTCGTTAAAAAATATGTTATAATGAGATGAGCTACCAGAAAGAAATGTGAAATCTAATTATGAGAGAAATTTAGAAATGATTATACAGAAGAATACATAGTGAGGATTTAGGGTCCTAGCATCTGTTACTTTTCAGTTCTGTCCTCATCATATAGCTTATGTTTTCCAGGTGCTTTCCTATAATTCTTCATAATTGAGTTATTTTTATTCTATACAATTAAATTGTTCCTGTAGGAGAAAAAACAATCTCAAAACTATGCTATTTAAATCTGTCTTTCCCCACTAATTTGGCATGCTTAGGGAAAAAAGTGTTACATGTAAAAAGATTTCCCCAATAACTGAACATAAAAGCTTTTTGAAAATTAAAAAAAAATTAAACCGTTTTTATAAGCATCTCTCTAAAACAGAGACTTTTATTGATGATTCAGGGACATCATTCATTGTACTCAGCCTCTTTTACTGTGAGATTATCTGTCACTTCTGACAGTGCCCACCTCTAGCAAACCTCCTTTCCCCTACTTGCTAATTTTTTGTTGTTCCTTCATTTTTAATCTTCTGGGTTGGGAGGAAAATACACTATAAGAGATAGCCTGTGCAACTCTCTTAGGAGTAAAATATATACATGAACTTTGAATTAATAGAGTTTATGACATCTATGTCAGTTGTCCAAAGGCCCAGTTCTTGGCTGTGTTCCAAATAGTTGAAGTCACTGGATAAGAGGCCTTTGGGTAAGGCATAATTCTATTTTAGGAGTCATTTCTCTGTGATGGTCCCTAGTGCAGCTTGAGGTACAACGACAATGTCTGTATTTTATAGATGTGAAAATTAAATTCATCATGGTCAAGTGATGCCCTTCACTCACTGAAGTGGATTAGAATGCATGTACTTTAAGTTTCCAATCCACTAGTGAGTCCACTAGACCTTACTGTGTTGCTGTGATTACAAGGCTTTATGGCACCATTAGCAGTCTGTGAGGAAGCAAATCTCTGG
Organism: Pseudochirops corinnae; assembly: GCA_028646515.1. NCBI lineage: Eukaryota > Metazoa > Chordata > Mammalia > Diprotodontia > Pseudocheiridae > Pseudochirops > Pseudochirops corinnae. Next base: position 7,021 of record JAQQSV010016284.1, on the reverse strand, counting down.
ACAGATTCCATTTAAATCTCTCTATCAACACTACTCCCCCTTTATTGGATCTTTTTTTTGCAATCTCTCTCTGTCTATTTCTAGCCCAAACACCAAAATGATAAAATTCAAGAAAGGAGATAGTGTAGGCCTCCGATTGGCTGGTGGAAATGATGTTGGAATATTTGTTGCTGGTATTCAAGAAGGAACTTCAGCAGAACAAGAAGGTCTACAAGAAGGAGACCAAATTCTAAAGGTACGCATGGTCACTGTTAGAGCTTTGTCCTTTTTATTGGAATTATTTGAGAGAAATGGAGGGTTTTTTTAGACTTGATTTAGAAGACAGTGACTAGCACAAATTCATAGAAGTATACTAGATGAGCAATTCTCATTGACATTGAACATTGCTTACTAATCGTTCTTTGGATTCTAGTTCTAGATACCATGGAGCTGACAACAGCTTGAGATCAGATTTAGAGAAAAGAATTGATAGTTATCTGAGGCTATATCAGTGGTTCTCAACCTGTGGATCGCGACCCCTTTGGGGGTCAAATGACCCTTTCACAGGGGTCACCTAAGACCATCAGAAAACACATATTTCCAATGGTCTTAGGCCTCCAGGCGGGTCCGCCCACATGCCTACATACAAGTATTAAAAGGTCATGGCATTAGGAAGGTTGAGAACCACTGCTCTATATACTTAGGAAGACAGCTTTCTATTTCTGACTTTTGGAGAGAACTATAACTATTCAAAAAGTTCATTTTAAAATACTTGTATAAAAGCATTTTTTCTTAAAAAGCAAACTTGAACTCATGTTTCTTTGCGGAAAGGGAGACACTAGCTTAAATAAACATTTTGTCATAGTAATGGCTCAAGAATTTGATTAAAATCTAATTAATCAGCTATCCATTTAACTAAAAATTACTGTACATACTAGGTATAGATGACTAACAGGTTTTTTTCTCCAAAAAAGATTTATCAATGTTCCCTCTTTTTTTTAAACATTGCTGTCACTTCCCACTGACCCCATCTCTACAAAATAGATCCCTTCCATATATCAAAGAAGTAAAGTCAAACAAAATTAGTCAATAAATTGACTTTTATCTATAATCTTCCACCTCTCTAGTGAGAGGTGATGACCAGTTTTCAAAGAATTAAAATACTAAGAAGTGAAAAGTACTAATTTCCTCTTTCTTTGATGATTTAGAAGGTAATAATTCAGGATCTTTCAGTGCTTCATCATTATGAAGATCATAACAATTGCATTGCAGATATTCAGAAGTGCTGACTAGTTAGTCAGTCAACAAGTATATACTATGTGTTACTCATAGGGGGTACTCATAGAAGCAAAATGACAGTCATTGCCCTCATGGAGCTTATATTCTAGTGAGGAAAGACAACATTAAAAAAAAAAAAGTTAAAAGTGGTGGAGTACCTGCTTATGATAGGCAGATCCTTTCTGAAAATGAAGGTTCGAAGAGGAACTCATCAATGGGAGAAAGGGGACATAGGAGGAAATGGATTTTCCAGGGTAAGAAGGATGTAGACGCTGAGGGAATTTGGATCTTAGTTTTTAGAACATTGAATAAACCAGGCTTATCAATTTGGATTTCTTATTTTAGGCTGTTATAAAGTCAGTGAATCTCCAGTTTTTATATATGCTTAGTTCTTCATTTCTACTTCTAGCAAATATAAGGGGAAAGGTGTTAGGAAAACGTCAAAATGACTATAGATTAAGGGGAAAGATTGAGGTAATGGAAGGAGGCTGGACAGGGAGATCAAATCTAATAACTGTCTCTAAAGGAAGAGAATAGGAATATGAGAACAGGATATTCTTCTTTTTCCCTTGCTACTGGACCCATTGTGGGAGAAAGAGATACCATTCCTGGAGCAAATGAAAGGCAGGCTTTGATCATGAGCTCTGCTAATGCTTTCCGCCGAAATAGTAGACTCCCCACTGGTACCAATCAGGATTCCAGAAGGGTAAATTTACAGATGTCTCAAGAGTGAGGTTGAAAAGATACTACATGACACTAAAAAATACCGTTCAAAATAGTATAGGTATTTGGCACAGTTAAAGTGGAACTCAGAATAATAAAAATTTATTAAACAAACAATAACTTTTAACAAATGTACACATGAGAAGAGTGAATATCTGGAATAAGGAGACACCTAAATGATACAATGACCTAGAAATTTGGGGAACATCAGTCATTTTTTTATGCTCCCCAAATCTAAATTCCAGTAACAAACCAAAAAAGTTCATCTGAGGAGTACTTGGATCTCTTTGTGTCAGATACTAAAGACACGATGGTTTCTTCAATGTGTGGAAAGTAATAGCATTCAATATTTATACCTAACAAAGTGTTTTGTTTCCTACTGCCATCCTGGCAATATGGGAGAAGCTGTAGGATCTAACTTTTCCAACTAAGTGCTCCCCTCTAGAGATCAGGAATTAGATGGTCCTTATCTTTATGCTCAATTAAATTTTATATTAGTTACTTTTCACCCCCCCCAAAAAAGTACTTAATTCTGCAAAGCAGAATTGCCTTTTGTGCTAGAGAAACAACTAAGTTGAATTAATGAATTGTAATCTGCAGCTGATATAGAATCCTCTTCAGGCATGGAACGGACATGGATACATCCCTTTGACTACTAAATAACTAATGAAAGAGAATTTTTGTTGGAGAGCGTTATACAATCTAACCTTAAGTATGGAAATGTTGCAGTTGCTTTTCTTGATTTAGTTTGTTTTAGAGTTGTTCTACCAGTGCCCATATTGAAAATATGAAGTTAATTGTGTTTTCATACACTAATCTCTTCTGCCCCCAGTTTTCACCTTTTTACTTTTATAAGCTGAATATGGTGAAATGGGATAAGCATGCTTTGGTGATAACAGAGAACTATGCTAGGAATACAGCAGTTTGGGTTCTGGATTGATGCTGTTGAATTATAGATGGGACAGAGTTTACACTGAAGGTTTTCCTTGTGTTACCAACTTAGAAGTGACCTAGGGAAACTTTGCCTTTTATAATCCTGTTTATGGAGAGAAACATTTTGAAATACTGAAGAATTTATTTGTTTCGTACATAATGTAATTTCATCAAAGGCAAGAGTTACCATGAAGAGAGGTAGCATGACCTTATTGGGGGAAGGGGGAGAGAAGGGGAAGGAGATAGATAGAGACAAGAAGACTTAACTTTGAATACTGCCTCTGATACACATTAACTGTGTGATCCTAAGGAAGTCAGCTTAATCTCTTGGTGCCCTAAGCAACTCTGTAATACTCTAACTTGTAGAATAGTTGCTGATCTGCCTTGGTGAAGGAAATTTCTTTTCTTGGGAAGTTCTTTACATATATAATATCTTCAGTTGCGACCAAAAAAAAGTGGCAAGCAAATATTTATAGCTGGTACCCATGCTAATTTAAAATAATTTTTCTTTCCTTTCTTTACTCAGAATCATTATATTTGATTGCTCAGTCACTCTTGTTAGAGAGTATGTTGAAAGGTTATGGTGTTCATCATTCTGCCTCCATCCCATGCTACTTTTCCTCATTACCACCACTACCTCACATTTTACTTAATATCATTCTTTCTATTCATTTCTATAAAATTGAAGAGTTTAGTAGGCATGTAATTTTTTTTTCCCATGGCAGACTTGAAAAAAAATTATTTTCAGTATTCCCAACCAGCTTTCAAAATCCAGAACTAAAAATACAAATTGTGTCTTTTTTATTTGATACACATTTAGATTTGACTTGGCACCTAATACTCTGCACCTAGTTTGTGCTGAAAAGAAGATGGTAGTCTTCTATACAGAATTATAGGGAAGGGGCTAGACCTGGAATTTCACTGATGCAAAGGTACTCCTAGTTAAGGAAACTTTGTCTACTAATGTAGGTCATTGCTATCTTGTGCTTATAAGGCTAAAGGAGTTACTTAGAACACTGCCCCGGGTCACACAATCAGTATGTATTAGACGTAGAACTTGAATCCAGTGGGTTCTAGGTCAGCTGTCTCACCACAACTTCCTGTATTTTTATATGATTCTATATAGTTGAAAAAAACTTTAAAAGGAATTTGACATAGTAGCATAGCACAACTGGAAAACAAAATACACAGGGGAATGGGACACAGCATTTTCTCTGACCATCCCCCCTGCCCCACCTGGAATTCCCTCCCTCCTGTCTTTCCTGGTTTCCTTCAAGTCCCAGCTAAAATCCCACCTTCTACAAGAAGAATTTTCCCACTCTCTTGAACACTAATTCCTTCCCTCATGTCTCCAGTTTATCTTGTTTGTGTGTTGTCTCCCCCATTTGACTGGGAGCTCTTCCAAAGCAAGGACTGTCTTCTGCCTTCCTTTGTTTCCCCAGCACTTCCCCAGCCTGAGATGTAAGAGGCACTTAATGAATGCTTATTGACTGACTGCCATGGGTCAAGTAAAGTTGAAATTTAGGAAAGGGATTGAGAAAGGATTGATGCAGCTGTGGTAGTCAAGCTGCATAGAGCATCATGCTGCAGAGGCTTGGGCGAACATATGAGTAGAAGGTGGCAGACACCAAAACTGGTAAGGAAAAGAATGAAAGAGAGAAATGGAGAATTTAACCTGGGGTTCACAGACCATTTTCAGGGAGTTGAAACTTTGGATGGGAGAAAGCTTGTGGGTTTGGTCTTTTAAAAATATTTTTAGTAACCTCTAGCAGAATTTTAGCCTTTCCTTCAGAGGGCCATCTCCAGTTGTCCTGATCTATATTTTATCTTGCCACTGGACTCAGATGGCTCTGGAGGAAAAACTGAGGCAGGTGACTCTGCAGTCCTCCCTCATTCAAATCCAATGCACTTGCATGTCATGACATCACCTTCCTGGTGTCATGATCCTCTTTGAGAATGAAGAACAAACACTAAGAACATCAACAGCCTTTCCTTCAAGCATATTCTGAGAGGGGGTTCACAGGTTTCATAAGACTAAGTCCATGACATAAAAAAAGTTAAGAATCACTGACCTAGGTTTAGCTCTGAGTAAGAGACCCTTGTATTTCTTTTAGAAGGGATTGAAGGAATAATTTATGTCCAAAAAAAAATGATCTCTTTGGGGCAGCTAGGTTACACAGTGAATAGAGCACTGGCCCTGCATTTAGGAGGACCTGAATTCAAATCCAGCCACAGACACTTAACACTTACTAGCCCGTGTGACCTTGGGCAAGTCACTTAACCCCAATTGCCTTCCCCTTCCCCTCCAAAAAGCAAAAAACCAACCAAACAAAAAATGATCTCTTTGCTACTTCTTTCTTTTTGCATTAGGTGAACTCTCAGGATTTCAGAGGCATGGTTCGAGAGGATGCAGTTCTCTATCTTTTAGAAATTCCCAAAGGTGAAATGGTGACTCTTTTAGCTCAGAGCAGAGCAGATGGTAAGAAAATTTTTCTTTATTTTGAGAAAAATGGTTTGATCGTCTGTGAGCAGGTTGTTGAAGCCTTAATTTATCAGGGGAAAATGCAGAAAGAATTTTTATCAGTAAAAAGTTTTGGTTGTTAGATAAAGTGAAGGGAAATTTGTTCTCTTATGGTAAGAAATAGGCTCGTGAAATGGGTAATGAGTCGTGGCGGGGGGTACCTTTGGATGGAAAAAAATCGGGGAAGCACTTGAGTAAAGCTCTGTCTGTATATGTTACTATTATTTCATTAAGCAAGGTTTCATTAACTTCAGGGACTTAAAATAAATACATTTATCAACAGAGAGGCTTCCCTGAGGAAAGTGGTAACTGAAAGCGTGGTTGGGTCTCCAACTTTTACCTTTAGCAGCAGGATAGATGCCATTTTTTCAACATAAATTCATTAGTGCTTTTTGTCATAAAGAGGAGATGTGTCTCAATGGCTTTGAATTGTGGCAGGTAATGGAGAAAAGGGAAAGGTATTTATCATATTCTTCAATAATGAACTGAACTCCCATGAGAAGATGTCATAGGGACATGGGATCATAGACAGTGAGGGACTATCATGGTCAGCCAATCTAAAGGATGCTTGTCTTTTTCAGTATACAGGGACATTCTGGCCTGTGGCAGAGGGGACTCATTTTTCATCAGGAGCCACTTTGAATGTGAGAAAGAATCACCTCAGAGCTTAGCATTCACAAGAGGGGAGATTTTCAGAGTAGTAGATACACTATATGATGGCAAGCTGGGTAACTGGCTGGCTGTGAGAATCGGAAATGAGCTGGAGAAAGGCCTAATTCCAAATAAAAGCAGGTATGTGAAATATGACATTAATAAATGCCCCATAAAAGAAAAAATTCCCAAACCCTGGGTCATCTAATCAAATTTATCGTGAAGCACCCTATTTTCGTCTCTCTCCTATAAATTGGGCTTAAAGATGAAAGGGAACTACAATGGATCCATCAACTCAGTCTTTATGTATGTTTGACATGCACACAACTGTTCCACCTCATGTTGACATTTGAATCATTTCCAAGGCAGTATTTATTCTCTTACTGTACATGGCTGAAACTAAGAGTACATAATGTACATGTCTAGAATGAACAGTCCTTATCTGGACTTGAGTTTTTTCCAAATTTCCATGAAAAGGGCTAGGCACCTTTTGTGCACTCAGTAAATACTTGTTGATTCATGGACCTTGAGCAGCTCCAGAAAAGTAGAGCTTGGTGGGCAAGTACTTTCTTTTTTTTTTTTTTTAATTTATTTTAATTGACAATTTTTTTCTCTTCTCCAGTAAAAAAGAAAAAGAAAACCCTTGTAACAAATATACATAGCTAAGCAAAACATATTTCCACAGTGGCCATGTCCAAAAAATGTTTCAATTTGTACCTTGAGGCCTTCACCTCTCTGTAGGTTTGTTAGAGGGCAAGTACTTTCTATAGTAGTAATGGCTCTGACTTAAGTAGTTCTTAAAAGCTCTTCATATTGACCAAAGCCAGTCTGCTCTCGAGTAAAAAGCATCCGGGTCTCCATTTACATATATTCTACCAAGTTTTTTTTTAGCTAGTTGTAACAGCAAGCACCCTAGCATGCCTAGGGCAGCTACTA
>JAQQSV010016283.1:0-11877 GCA_028646515.1 Pseudochirops corinnae | reverse complement strand
GATTTTAACTTAATAGCTTTGGAAAGTTTTTGCCAAATATTTTAAAGCTTTCATTCTAGAGACATTAATAGCCAAGCATTAAAACCAAACTTTTGGTGGGAGCATGGGGGTTCTAATTTAAAAACAGCAATTGTAAACGAGAAAATAACTATAACTAATGTATATTTATTTTAGTACTTTTTTCTCATAGTCTTGGTGACTAAAAGCAGATGCATTGAGTAAAAGGCAGAAGTAACACCCATAGTGATTTGAATTTTAAACTTTATGTGAAATCATACAGAAGGTGGAGAAAAAGCCCATTTAAATTTCTTATGGTATGGAAATGTTACTAAGTAACAAAGATTTCCATTTTTGTGTTGTCTTTTATCATTTGACATTGACTTGAAATAGGATCACATCAGTGGTATCGTCTTTCAAATGTGGTACCCCCGAGAGAGTGACCGTCCATTATTCCAGGGTATTACACTAAAAGAGGAGTAGAGTTTTTGTCTAAATCTGTCTTAAACTTAGAATCTCCTAGGTTTGAATCCTCCTTTTGCTTTTTTACTAGCTGTGGAATCTTGGACAAGTTTTTAAAACTCTTTGGGCTTAAGTTTCCTTATTTGTAAATTATGAAGATCGAACTAGGTAATTTTTAAAGTCCATTTGGCTCCAGATCATTGGATCCTTTGATCTTCAACTAGGTATGCTTTCAGGGCACATGGATAGCCAATAACTAGTTCATTTTCCCTTAACTACTTACAATATTAATAATAAGTAACATCTATGTAGCATTTAACGTTATGTGCCAGACGCTGTGCTGAGAGATCTACAGTTATTATCCCATGTATTCCTCACAACCCTGGGAGTTAGGTGCTATTAATATCCCCAATTTACAGTTGGGGAAATGGAGGCAAACAGATTTTAAGTGACTTGCCCAGAGTCACATGGCTAGTAAGTGTCCAAGGCTAGATTTGAACTTAGGTCTTCCTGACTCCAGGCCCAGTGCTCTATCCACTGTGCCACCTCACCATCCTATGAAATGTCAAGATTAAATTTGGATTTTTATGTCTCCATATATACAAGTATGTAAGAGAAGAATTGTGGGATACTGAGGGGATAACAGGAAGAGGGGAGCATAAATGAGGAATAATGGAGTAGGAAGAAATAAATCTAGTCAGGATTGGAAAAGTCAAGGAAAAGAGGAGTGGAATGACCTACGTACAGGTTGGTCCTGATTAGTGTGAATAATGAATCTCATGATATGGTCACATTGTTTGAATTCACATTATTTGAAGTTATAAGTTATATATAAAATATAGTCATTAATTCTAACCTGTTGGAAATATACAGTGCATATTCAAATAATATGACCACTTCATGGGTTTCATTGTCTTAAATGGGGCCTTGCTGCATTGCTTTGTTTTTAAAGGTGTTAGTTGGTCAAGGAAGCACAAGCATATGAACATTCTACAGAATAGTAAGCAGAAAAAAAGGAAGGAAAAATAGACCGTATGCAAGTGTTGTTTAATGACTGGGACTTGTTTTGTTTTCATTCCTAATTCCTACGGAGGACTTTATTAATTTCTACTGTTTTGCAAGGAAGAGGTCCCTAACTGTAGGAGTAATGACCTGTGTTTATTTAGTTAGTCAGTAAGGATTTATGTAAGGGCCTAATATGTGTCAGGCATGCATTAGGTACAGAAGGAAGATACAGACTGAGAAATTTTTATTAACTAGCAACAGGGGAGATCCCTGACCTTTCCTAAAAATTTACCCCACCTAGACTATCTTATCTAGGTGGAGTTGTTGCCTCACCCAACCAGAAAATCTTACAAAGGATTTAAACTAAGGTGGGGTAAATTTTTTTTGGGGGGGGGGAATAGATTCTTTGTCTAGGTTGCCCAAGACTCGGGGTGATTTAGAAGTAAATGACATGATCAAAGTCACAGCCTTTCATCAGAATAGACCTACTGCTCATTATAATATTCATTCTTCTCATTAATTGTTAACCAATCAGAGTCAGTTATCATCATCAGGAAAATGCACTCTTCCAAGGGCATATAAGTGTTGACTGGGTTCCATGAGGGGTCTTTGTCATTTTAGAGTGTCACTGACCCCTTTTATTAACTATATGCTAGCATGATTAATAAAATGATTAATTACCCAGAAATTATGTCTCTTGAACTTCTTATATGTCACAAAATATAAAAGTGAGATAGTAACTGTCCATGGAGATCTTACAGTTAGCCTGCGGAAAAACATATCAAAGAGTAGATATGATAAATTTTAGAGGGAAGTTAACCATTTGGGAGACTAGGAAAGACTTCATGAAGAAGCCAGCCCTTGAACATAAGCTTTTCTGTTTGTCTTTTAAAGCCATTCATAACCTGGCCTCTTCTAGTCTTTCCATTCTTATCCCTTCTCCATGTACTCTGCCATCTAATGACACTGGCTTGATTATTTGTCCTTTACACAAGACTCCCCATCTTCTGACTCTGGGCACTGGCACTAGCTGTTTCCCATGCCTGAAGCACTCTCCCTCCTGTTTTTCTGGCTTCCTTGAGGACCCTGTATAAGTCCCACTTTCTGTAAGAAGCCTTTTCCAATCCTCCCTAATCTTAGCACCTTCCCTTTGTGATTATCTCCAGTTTATCCTTTATATATTTTGTATGGTTGTAGTTGTTTGCTTGTAGTCTCACTCCATTAGTCAACTTCTTGAGCCCTTTTTTGACCTTCCTTTGCATCCCCAGTGCCTACCACAGAGCAGATGCTTTTGACTTGACTTGCCTGGTGTGAAAGAAATGAAGGAAAGAACAAAGGTGAGGCAAGAGTACATCGCAGGCAAGGGGGACACCAATGCAAAGACAGAGGTAGGAGATAGGTTATATAAAGGGTGGTAAGAAGATTAGTTTTGTCTAAATGTGTGTGTGTGTGTGTGTGTGTGTGTGTGTGTGTGTGTGTGTGTGGTATGTGAAGGAAAGAAACGAATAATATGCAAGGCTGGGGAGGTGGGCTGGGGAGAGGTTAGGAAGGGCATTAAATGTTAAAGAGAGCCACTAGAGTTTATTGAGTCCAGGGGTAGTTGTGTGAAGGATGGAGAAGAGAGGGACCTAGAGGGAGGAAGGCCGGTGAGGAGGCTATTGTAATCATACAAATGAGGACAAAATCATACAGAAAAAATACAGAAGGAGGTGACAGCTATAGCTGCATAAAGAGAAGGAAGGAGAGAGGAATATGAGAGATATCGTGGAGGTAGAAATGATAAGACTAAGCAGTTTTTATGTGGAGGGAGTGTAAATGAAGAGCTGAGGATGATGCCAAATTTGAAAATTTGCATGACTGAAAGGATGGTTTTTTAGGTGAAATAATTGTTTTGCAAATTTAGTATTTGAAATACCTTTGGGACATCCAGTGTGAAATGTCCAATAGGCAATTGGTGAAGCAGAAGGTTTGCTCAGGAGAGAAACTAGTGCTAGGTGCATAGATCTGGGAGTCAGTGGCATAGAAATGATCATTTAATGCACAGGAACTAATGGGAGTTTAGAAAACAAAGGAAATAGGGCCCAGGACAGATCCTCGGGGTATGACCCCAAAGGTTATAATATGAATTATGATCCAAAAAGGAGACTGAGAAGGAAGGTGTCAGACTAGTAGAAAGAGAAGGAATGAATGAAAAAGCATTTATTAAGTGCTATGACTATGTGCAAAACACCATGTAAGGCCTGGTGATAAACATGAAAGCAAGACAATTTCTCTTTTCAATGAGTTCACATTCTAATGGGGGAGACAACACATTTAGGTTGTTTCAGCATCAAGTTAGATGGAAAAAGCTCCATCCCTGCTTCTTGAGGTGCAGTGGCAAAATAGAGAGTAACTGATCTTCTTTAATAGTACTTCTATGGATTAAACCATATTTATTTTAATTCATTTGACAGGGATTTTGGCAGTGAGGCTTTCTTTTCTGGGTCTTAAGTTTGTTTTGTTGATGGAGACAGTGGAATGTGGAGGGTTGAGGGTGGAAGGTGGAGAGCAGAGATCTCTTCTCAGAAACTCCATTCAAGAAGGGCTCAGGCCAGCCCTTTTTTCATTTTCCCATCCTATTATATTCCTCTAGAATTCATTATGCCACCAAACAGGTACCTTTCCTCCTCCCTTTCATCTTCCTTTTGTTGTATAGTCTTTCCCAATAAGATTGTAAATTCCTTGAGGACAAAGATTGTATTTTGCCTTTCTTTGTTATCCCCTGGATTTAGCATAGTGCCTAGAATATAGTAAATGCCTAATAAATGTTTGTTGACTGAGAAAAATGGAGAAACTGAACTTGGCCTTCCTTTGTGGTAGGTTTGAGTGATTATGAGTAGGTAATTACATATGCTGTCAGACGAAGTTAATGTGTTGGTTTGTTCTTAGTGAAATGTCTTTTTTTCTCCCTCTTAAAAGAAAACTTTAATACAAGGATGTAGCTTGGTAGGTAGGGGAAGATGAAGGTTATATTCAGAATTGTGTGTGATATAAAAACAAAAAGCCATCAATAAAATATTTTTAAAAGTCTTGTTCAATTAAAATGGATTTAATTAGGATTATAAAATCATATTTTTTGAGCTGAAAATTATTCATATGTCATCTAGTTCATCCTTTTTTTTTTAAAGATTAGGAGGTGAGATTCAGAGAGACTCAATGTCTTGCTTACATGGGTAGTTGGGGACCACAACTGGAAACCACATCCTTTGGTGCAAAATCTAATACTCAGAATCATAAAATTTTAGAGTAGGAAGGGACCTCATTGGTGATAGAGTCCAATCCATACCTATAAGGAACCCCCACTATAACATGCTGGACAAGTGATCATCTGGTCCTATTAGGACAAGCCCTCCACTCATTCTCCCTTCTCCAAGCTATCTGTTCCCTTTCAAACAATTCTATTAGTTTTTCCTGACATCACGCCCAAATTTACCCTTTTGAACCTTCAATCCACTGCTCCTGCCTGATGCTTCCCTCTGGAGTTAACTAGAGCACTACACCACACTGTACTGTTTTAATTATTTTAATTTATTTTCTTAATTTTAATGTAAATGTATTCCTATCTTATGGATGTTTTTTAAATATCCGTGGCATTGACATCTCTGAAATCTTTTGACTCATCTTCTAGCCTTTATTGTGCAACCTTACCTAGATCCTGACCATTTTCTAACCTCCTCTTGCCACTGCTGCTGATCCACTCTCTAAAGTGAACCACTAGAGACTATGATGAGCAGAAGCTTAGTAAAACTACTCCAGTCTGAACTCTCTGGGAACATGCAGCCTCATCATCACTCTGTCCTTTGGCATATAATGAAACCAACCAACCATTTAGCAGTAATTTCTTTGTCTTCAGATTTCATTGACAGTGGGAATATCTGACTCTATGCATTTCTCTTCTAGTTGCATATGACCTTGTTCGTTTATGAGGATCGCACATTTAGGTTGGTTTTTGGGTTTTTTTGTCAGTCCTGTGATTTTATCAGTATAAGGAACTCCTAGAGGAGGACTTGTGGAAATAACACCAACATACATTTCCAAGGATTGTTGAAAAACTATATGTTTCTTAGCCCCTGCCCTCTTTCTGCCTTCTGGCCATCATCACTTAAAGAATGAAGAGGGTACACGTGGGTCTGAGGGTCATTACTGTAGGTATTTTTCTTTGTGTTTTGTAGGGTTTGGTGACTAAATGATTTATTACTTACTGGCCAGCCTGCTGGTGATAAAACCATCCAACATCTCAGCTAAACTGGTTCTTAGCTGAAGATGCAGTTTGTCGTCAAGATGGTATTTGAATATTTTTTTAGCCTTGTAGAGCCTGTCAGAGCTTAAGTTCCTCTTCTATGGCTTTTGAGAATCCAGAGATCCCTAGATTTCCTAGATATAGGGAGTAGTGAAGCATCAGATTAAGTCTTCTATGGAGAATCACTCTTTTTTTTCCCTTCCTTTTTTAAACTGTTTAAATTGAACTTGGTCGCAGATTCTTCTTTTCCCAGATTTTAATATAGAAGTTTAATTTGGGATCCTAATATGTATTTGAGAAACAACATAGCTTAGTGGATAGAATGCTGGCCTTGGAGTTAGGAAGACAAGGGTTTTAGCACTTAAAACACAAAATAAGATTCTGTACTTCCCCCTGCCCCTTTCCATCTACTTACAATCAGAATTTCTGTAGGCATGCTTCAGAGTATGTGCCTTTGGGGAAAATTTAAGAGATTTATGTTTGTTTTGAAAAATAATTCTTATTAAACTCTGTAAAGAATAATTATAAAAAAGGAAGCCTGTAGACTATTTTCTTATAAAAAGGGATTTTTAAAGAGCTAGAAATGTGATACATTTCCACATAGTAAAATATATATATTTCACTTTACTAGAATCTCCTGCCCTAAATTAGAAACTAAGCAAACCAAAATTCCAACTTGCCTTGAATAGGTTGTATTGGAATCTTGTGGAGTTTTTTGTAATTTTTTTGTGTTGATATTATTGTACTACTACATTATGATTATATATATACATTTTTATTATGAAATGAAATAACTTGTCATTATAGAAAAGTATTCTGTGACATACATAAGGATTAAATCTGAGCATCTAGAACAGTGGTTCTTAACCTTTCTAATGTCGCAACCCTTTAATATAGTTCCTCATGTTGTGATGACCCCCAACCATAAAATTATTTTTGTTGCTACTTCATAACTGTAATTTTGCTACTGTTATGAATCATAGTGTAAATATCTGATACGCAGGATGTATTTTCATTGTTACAAATTGAACATAACCCACAGGTTGAGAACTGCTGATCTAGAACCACAGTGTTGTAAGTCTCTGATTCTACCTAGTATCTTTAGATAATGTTAGATTTAAGCCATCTATGACTATTTCTTGCTATCAGTACAGAATATATATTGGATTATTTTTTCCTGTGGTAGGGATGGCTTTATGATGATTGATCTGTATTTTTACCTAATTCCTTAGGTTAGGGATGCAGCCTTGATTTCATTAATATGGTACAGTAACTCTACCAGCTGAGATTACACATATCAAACTCTATTAATATACATAAATTATGGAAGAAGAGAGTGACATAGTGGGTATTCTTAGGCTATTAGAGTTTTGTCATGATTCACATATATTATTTCTTTCTGCACACTGAATCATCCCATAGCTGAGCTAAGCTACAGATCCTCACCTTGTTCCTCCCCCCGCCCCTCTCGCTTTATATGTCTGTATAAATATAGAGGCAGTTACAGATGGGGACGTTTCTCTTTGGCCTTATGAGTCTGCAATCAGAGTGGAAAGTCTTCAATTGTGTTGCTCTAGTGTAGATAGAACGGTATTGGTTATTGAATGACAGGGCTTATGGCCAGAGTACTGTTTTTAGAAACCTCTCTCCTTCCCCACTTGCTAGAAAAGCCATTAGAGGCCATCTCATTTTACATAGGAGAAATCTGAGTCATCGAGGAGTCTTAGTAATAAGGTAGTGAGTAGCAGAGGATTTGACTCCAAATCCAATGGTGTCTTTTTTTTTCCATTTTGCTTTTTTGTTCATGTTCATTGTATATTTGTGATTTATATGTGACGGGTTATGTGGACATATGGGTTATATTATCTACTTATAATTGAACTAACATTTACAAAATGAACATGTGGAGAAAGGGCCCACTGTCTCTGCAACCATCAGAAGCAAGTGCCAGGGAGGACTAAGAGCCCTGAAAATAAGGACTGCCAGATCATGAGCTCCTCTTCTAACTTTGCCCTGAGCAGCTCTTGAGGAAATCTGGCCTGGCAACTGCTTCTGTAGGTACTGCAGCTCCCAACCTCCTTGGCAACCACAGCTATTAAAGATACGGAAAAGAAAGTTCCCACCACCAAGCCCCCTGACATTGTAGAATGACTCAGTGTTAGTAATAAATGCCGTTTTTTCAATGGAAATGACAGTAAAGACAGTGCATTAGTATATACTTTGTTGCTTCACTCTAAGGACCTCTGAGCTTTCTTTTCCTTATGATTTGGGGCTGAAGTCTTCTCTTGATATGTGTGGTCTTCTACTATTAGAATGTGAGCTCCTTCAGAGCAAGGGCTATCTTACCTTTCTTTACATCCCCAGTACTTTGCATATAGTCAGCCTTTTCTTTCTTTCACTTATTCCTGTTGTCTCTCCACCAGAGATAGTGGTCTGCATAGACACACCATATGTTTTGGAATTTGGCTTGAACTCTGCTCTGGATAAGAGAAAGTTTTAGGTATAGTTTGACTTACTAAAATCACAGAATTTGAATTAGAAAGAATTTTAATGGCCACTGAGTCCAACTTATACTTGGAAGGAATCCCCACGATGCCTTACCTGACAAGGAGAACATTCTACCTTTTGAGCTGACCTATTCATTGATCCTGTTTCTGCTCCTGGGCTGAACAGAACAAGTAGAATCCCTTTTCCACATGACAGCCCTTCATAAACGTAATGGATCACTGTTATATCCCTTCTGAGTCTTACCTTATCAAGGCTAAGCCTCCCTAGATGCTTCAAATTGATCCTTATATGACATAGAGCCAATGTCCTTCACCATCCTGGTTGCACTTTTCTGGACACACTGTAGCTTGTTAGTGTCTTTAAACTGTGGCAACCAGATCTGAACACAGTACTATGTGGTTTGAGTAGGACTGGATACAGAGGACCTAGCACCTTAATGCAACCCAAGATAGTACTATATTTTTTAGATGCCGTAGCATATTACTGATTCATTGACTTTGCAGTCCATTAAAACTCTCCAATCTTTTCCAAGTATACTATTGTCTAATATGCCTCCCCCTTTCCCATTCTATTCTTGTGAGGTTGATTTTGTGAACTCACATGTAAGACTTCAAATTTCATCTTATTGGATTTTATGCAATGCTGCAGTCTATCAGGGTTTCTTTCTGGATCCTACCTCTTTCATCTAGCATGTTAATTCTTTGTCCCAAATTTGTGTAATCTGTGACTTGGAAGACCATACCATCTCTTCTTTTATTGATAAAAATGTTAAACAATACATTAAACATGTTCCTGAAAAAGCAGCATGGTAGGCTGGAAAGAGCAATGAATTTGGAGGCAGAGGATGTACGTTGAAATCCTGATTCTGCTGTTTAACTAATGGTATGACCTTGAGAGTATCACTTAACCCCTGTAGGACTCAGCTTCTTCATCTGTAAAATGAGGGAATTAGATTAGGAGATTTCGGAGACTTTTTTTTTCTTTAAGTCCAACAACCTTGCATACATATGTCAGGGGAAAAAAAGAAACAAATTATATGGTCTTGTTGATATGTGAAAATTATATTAGTAAGAAGTATTTTTATGTAATAAAATTGCATGTAACCATACAGTGCTAATGACCATTTCAAAGAACACTGAATTTTTATGACCTTAATTCTCCTATATAACCCCTGCTTAGTAAAGTCAGTAAAAAGGACAATCAATCCAAATCATCTTTGCATGTTCCTTAAAGGAATCCAAATAGTAAATTTCTGTTTCTTGTCAAGTTCTCCTTAATTTCATAGGAATCGGATATTTAAATCCTACATTAGCTTTGCTATTGTGCAGCAGCAGTACTTTCTTACAAGAAAAACTGCTCATCTGTATTTTTGAACATGCTTCCTCAGTGCCACAAAATACACAATTTAAGACTAGTCATTAAGTGGTTAGATGAACATTTGTCAGTTGAAAATTACTCTGAAGAAAGTCTTTGAAGGTAATTTCACTCTTTCAGATCTTGAAACACTTGATTATGGCTCCAGACAGAACTCACATATATGAGATGTTCAGCCACATACAATGAATAGTTTCTCTATTTGCTTAGATATCCCATAGCAATTATACTCCATGAACACGCTTTAGATAAGTTTGACCTGTATCATTAAAATGGAAGATGCTAATTTGCTAATCTCTCATTTTTACTAGAATCAAAATTGAATAAATCAAGTTTGTTGAAGCAGAAGATATTTTAGATACAGATTCTATAAGCCCTTTCTGATTTTATTAGATATCATAGAGAGCTCGTAGAATCTGCTCTTAGACATTTAAAATAGGAGAAATGGTGTTTTTTATGGTTTAGTTCTAACATTGACTTACAGCAGTGGATGGAACCACATGACTCATTTGGGTACCATGTAACTTTGAGATTCTCAATGCCCAGGTCTAATTAGTGATTTATTTAATGGTCAGAAAATGTAGAGTTAGAACTCTGGGATCTTTTTCATCCCATCCAGTCATTCTTCAAAACACCTGGGCATCTTGCCCTTTTCCCTGTTTCTGAAGTCTCTCTCTCGCCTTCTTCTTCATACTTCTTATGGGGGGAACACAATTAAATCAAATATTAACTTTGCTGCTAGAAAGAACAGGACATTCTACTGTCCTATTGCTTTACTTCCAATCCATTTGATAGCCTAGACTAAGGCTGCCTTCCGTAACCATCACTCCTAGATATGTGTTGTATTTCCTTAGCAGAGGATGATTTTTTTTTTTTCAGTACAGGAGCTATATCACTTTTTTATTTGTATAAAGTGGGAAGGGGTTTGATCAAGACACCCCTGATCATTTGATCTCACCTACCTATACCTATCTCTTACTTGGTAAAAATCATAGAATATAAATGGCCAGCTAATAGAGACAGTGAGTCTTAAGGTCTTAAAAGGTTTTATGTTAAATTACCTCTTTACAAACTGTAAAGAATCCCCCCCCACCTCATCACAATTTGATGGAAGTAGAGGGTAGTTAGCCATTGGTTGGCTATTAGTGGCTCTTTAAAAAGCAATATATACTCTCTAAGAAGTCTCTCTGGTTAGAGGACAGCTCTGAGGAATATGACCCCTGGCAGCAGAGAAGAAATTCATCAGTGGAAGAACTCCGCCTTTAAGAGTAATTTGTTCCTTGCTTTAGAGAATGGGGTATGATTTCTTCTCCCTTCCTTCCCCATCAGCCCTGATGTCTTATGGTGAAAGAACTATTCCAGTAGAAAACAATGCACCCAGGAGGGTAGCTCTGGGTCTGTAGCAATCGAGAAGAGCGCCAACCCTGGCCATCAGTAATTGAAGTCTCCAGATTAGGGAGCCAGGCTGAGCAACCTGCCCAGCAAAACCATTGTGATCATGGGGATGCAAAGGACAGTAGAATGCTGGAGTGCTTGAGCTATGAGTTGCCTTGAACCACATGCATTCCTGAAATGTGTACCTTTCTACTGGTATATTCGTAGTTTATGACCTTTCTTCTCATTGATGCTGTGAGTTCTAGAGGGAAAATATACCCCAGGTTGATAGGGACAGTACTTTATTACTATTGTTCTTATGATACCATCCAATAAATGTCTTTTCTTTGAGCTTATTATATTTATACTTAAGGGGGACTTGTGAGCTAGTTTTAGGAGTGCTGTCTTATACAGTACCTTGAACCTGGAAGTAATTACCCCTCCCCGTCCTTGGGAGATTTAACTTGAAACCACAGGGGGCAGGTACTTTGTATTGCCAATACCTGCACGTAGCAGGCATTTAATAAAAATTTGTTAATTGTTTGTTTATTGTATAACACTGGAAATTTTTGTAATAAAAATGAAGAATGAATAATATAGATGAAATTCAAAGGGTAAATAAGGGTCTGGAAGCCATAAAGAAAAATGCAAAGAATGAGAAGAAAAAAAAAACTCATGGAATTGTAGTTTCATAGATAAAAGATAAGTCATTTCATACCCCTTATTTTGCAGATAAGGGAACTGGGGACACTCAGAGGGGTCCAAGAAACTTCAGAAAATCATCAAGGGAAACACAAATTTCATTTTTATTGGCCATAAGGGTGTTATCGTTCCTTCGCCTCAAGAGCTGTCCTCCTCAGTTAAAGTGGGATTAATGA
>JAQQSV010016282.1:0-11877 GCA_028646515.1 Pseudochirops corinnae | reverse complement strand
CCTGGAACACTATACTCAATTTTGCTGGGTACGTGATTCTTGATTTTAATCCTAGCTCCTTTGATCTCAAGAATATCATATTCCAGGCCCTTAGATGTCTTAATGTAGAAGCTGCTAGATCCTGGGTTATCCTAATTGTGTTTCCACAGTATTCAAATTGTTTCTTCTTGGCAGCTTGTAATATTTTCTCCATGATTTTCGGACTCTGGAACCTGGCTATAATATTCCTAGGAGTTTTCTTTTGGGGAATTTTTTTAATGGGTAATTGGTGAATTCTTTCAAGTTCTGTTTTGCCCTCTGCTTCTAAAATATCAGGGCAATTTTCCTTGAGAATTTCTTGAAGAATGCTTTCTAAGTTCTTTTTTTGATCGTGGCTTTCAGGCAGTCCAATAATTTTTAAATTGTCTCTCCTGGATCTATTTTCCTGGTGAGTGATTATTTCAAGGAGATATTTCACATTGCCTTCTATTTTTTAATTTGTTTGGATCTGTTTAATAGTATCTTAATTTCTCATAAAGTCATTTGCTTCCATTTGCTCCACTCTAATTCTGAAGGAATCATTCTCTTCAGAAAGCTTTTGAGATTATTTTTCCATCTGAACAAAGTCGACTTTTTAAGGCATTCTTCTCTTCATTGGCTTTTTGGGCCTCTTTTGCCATTTGAGTTAATCTATTTTTAACATGTTATTTTGTTCAGTCAGGTTGTTGACTCTCTTTTCATGATTTTCTTACATCATTCTCATTTCTCTTCCCAATTTTTCCTCCACTTCCCTCATTTGTTTTCCAAAATCCTTCTTAAACTGATCTTTGGCTTTTAGGAAGTCTTCATGTTTCTTGGAAGCTTTTGCTGAAGGAGTTCTGACTGTTGTCTTCCTCCCATTTCATGCTTTCAGTCTTCTTGTTCCCAAAGAAGGAATCTAGAGTTTGGTTGCTTTTCTTACTTTGCTACCTTTGCCTGTTCATGTTGGCCAGTCAATGATTTTTTAGCTCTGTGGAAGTCTGCTTCCAGAGGGGAAAACTCTGACCCAAATTGCTGGGAGTTTTGTGGCTGCTGGAACTATTAGTGGTCTGTCATTTTTTTGCATCCCTCACCAGCTTTGGCTCACTGAAAACATACCCCAGGACCACCACCCAAGACCATTATCCAAATACAGGCCTCTCAACCTATGAGCACTTGGCCTCTGAACGATTGCTTGGCTCCCCCCACTGCAGTCTGCAGGCCAGGAGCTCTCAAGCAGCCAGGCAGCTGCAGGGCCCCTGCATCTGCCACTTCCTTGCCCTGAAGGTAGTTTGGCCAGACTATTTTTCTCCCCTAGATTTACCTGAGATTCACTGACCTTTAACTTAGTCCTTGTGTCTTATGGCTTGATAATTCTGGAAACTGCCACAGCTGCCGCTGATCCACTCTCCTGAAGCTCCAACTCCAGCTGGTCCTGGCTGCCCCCCCAGGGCCAAGTGGCAGTTTCAGGCTGGGCTGGCTTCTGCTCCCAGCGCTGAGATGATCCCTTTGAGCCCATCTGTCTTCAGCAGGAGGTGTATTTGTATGAGTTTTATAGCCCTAAAATTTGTTTAGAATCATGTTTTATGTGTTTTTGAGGTGGCTATGTGGGAGCTGTGGTTCCTTGCTGCTCTTATGCTGTCATCTTGGCACCGCCCCTGATTTTTTTTTTTGTTTTTCTAGAACTAATAAGGGCTTTATATAACATCTGTTATAAACTCCTAATTTTATTGATGAGGAAACTGAGGACCAGAGAGAGTAATGGACATGCCCTGAACTGACTTTGGGAGGAAAAGTGGTTTTATAAATATAATCCTCTAGTATAGATCTTAATGGAACTCTATTCTGGGTTACCAGGGGATAACTAGGAATAGGGAAAGTCAGTTTTATAATTCAGTTTCACATAAAAAGCTCTATAAAAGTGTGTTGTACACTGTTTGAATTTGAATTTAATTTTAGCTTCTGCTGCTTATTTCTTCTTAAGGTCTTACTTTGTGACATGTTATTTACTGGTGTCTCTTGGAAGAAGTAAAGAAAGAAACAATTATTTAAGTAAGCTCCCTAATGATAAAAATAGAGGATCCATTTCCCAAAAATTGAATTTTACAAGTTCTAACTAAGGATAGGCTTGTGGGGGAGGGAAAAATAGACAAGAGATGTAACTGACTTATAATGTCTAATATTTACATAGCACTTTAAGGTTTGTAAAGAGTTTTACATAATGTTTTCTCGTTTAAAATTCAGAATGACCTACAACCACAAATATTAATATCCCCATTTTGTAGATGAACAAACTGTCCTTGCTCAAAGAGTAAGTACATGAGCCTTCCTGTGGCAGAGTCAAGATGGCAGAGTAGAGAAAGCTCTCAGCTAAACCCTCTCAGTATTTCCCTCCAGACAACTTTAAAATAACACCTCAAATCCAATTTTGGAGTGGCAGAGCCAACAAAAGATCAGAGTGAGTCATTTTTTCTAGCTCAAAATAACTTAGGAGTTCAGAAAATGATCTTTGACACAGGAATGGAGGTTGGCCAAAGACCATGTGGAATTAACATCAGTGAGGAGACCACATAAATTCAATAGAAGCAGCAGCAAATTTGGGAGCTACCAAGTCTGAGACAGTTCGTGGCAATTGGTCAGAAAGAGACTGCGATGACACATATGCTAATACTGGATGCAGAATCAGGTGCTGTTTGGTAATTCCATTGGTTATACCCACTCCTGGTTCACAGTTCAAGGGTTGAGAGGAGCACTTTTGGTTAAAAAAGAGTGAAAGCCCTGAAAAACATTATCACTTTTGACCCTAAGGGATTAGAGACCCTAATGAACAACATCCCAAGGAATTAGGGGCTCATCCTCAGTAAGGAGCAGAGTGCAGACCAGGAGATCAGTGACCATACACCTCTCCCCAAACCATACCACTTTGGGAAAACTGAACCCCAGAACTAACTCTGAAAACTGCAGTTTGAAAAAGCCTTAAGCTTAGGATAATTCCCCTCTATTTCCGACATCAGGAGCAGAGCCAAACATTGATATAAAGTGCCAAATCAAGAAATAGGATGAAAAAATGAGCAAACAACAAGAAATTCACTATCAAAAACTACCGTGGTAACAGGGAAGATCAAGACAAAATTAGGAAAAGCCAAGAATGACAAAACAACAACAAGCAAAGGCTCAGAGGAAAATGTGAATGGGACACAAGTCCAACATGAATCTCTGGAAAGGCTAGAAAAATTTTCAAAACCAAACAAATGTTTCAAAGGACAAACTAGGCAATTAACAAAAGCAAAAAAGAAAATAATGAAAATGATAATTGATATCTTAGTAAAAGAAACACAAATATCTCAAGAAAATAGCATCTTAAATACCAGAATTTATCTAATGGAAACAGAGGTTAAAAAAATCACTAAGGAAAATAATTCCTTGAAAAGTAGAATTGGCTAAATAGAAAAAAGGACAAAAAGTCACAGAAAAAATTCCAAAATTCTTTGAAAAGTCTTTCTTGGTCCCTTTTAATACTGGTGCCTTCTTTCTACTGATTATCTCCAATTTTTCTTGTTTACATATTATTTATACATTGTTGTTTTCATGCAGTCTTCCCCATGAGATTTTGAGCTCTTTGAGATGAAGGACCATTTTTATCTTCCTTTGTATCCCCAGCACTTGGCACAGTGCCTGACAAATAGTAGGTACTTCATAAATCTTATTTGTTGATACCTCCATTAATTTCTAGTTCTTCACCATAAAAAAGAGACACTAAAAATATTTATACATATGATATTTTCCTCTTTCTTTGATCTATTTTGGGCATTGACCTAGTGGGATCATTGGGTCAATTACTGTTCTCTTGTCAATAAACACATAAACATAATTAATTAATTAATTGATTGATTTGATAATATGTGTTTATTAACATATTAAAACATATTTAATAAAAATATGTTCTAACTTTAACACTAACATTCTTTCTCACAGTTTGCTTTCACACAATCCTGGATGTCCTATAATATAAGGTCTTCAGCAATTTTCTACTCTGACTGCTACTTCTTTTCCTACTACCTATGGTGCACAAGACTAGGCAGACTTATATTTTCCCATTGCCACTTCCAGATCATTCTTTGATCACTTCATATGACAGCCATAGTCTCAATGAAATCTCCTTTTTCAAGGTTCATTAAATCTATGTGTATTTCCTTCTCCTTATCACTTTTGCTTTTATTTAAATTCATCAAATTACCCCCATCACTACTTTACTCCTACCCTATGTGTCTTATCTATGCTATATTGGTGCTTTTATTTCCTGAACTCTGCAAACATTTCCTCTTTCTTACTACATGTCTTGTAGTATAATTCAGGATTCCTAGGGTGCAGATTTAAAGTTGGAAGGGACGTTAGCAGCTATCTGATTCTACCCACAGCTAATTTTATAGATGAGGATACTGAGTACCTGAAAGGTTAAGTTGCTTGACCAAGATCACAAGATAGTAAGTGGCAGAAGTGTGGTCAACTAACAAGAATTTATTTATTAAACAATAACTATGTGCCAAAAGTGTTATAAGGGCAATGTATATAAAGAAAAAAAAATGCTTCAATTCTCAAAAAAACTTATATTCTAATGGCAAAAACAGGGTAACTATGTACTTTTAAGCCACATACAGACTAGATAGTAGGCAATAAATTGAATTTTTGTTTGTTTCTGCTGATCTTTACCCAAGCACTATCCCCCTTACAGTTGCTACAGTTACTCACATGTCTATCTTCTTTTTTTTTTTTAGGGGGGAAGGCAGGGCAATTGGAGTTAATTGACTTGCCCAAGGTCACACAACTAGTTAAGTGTTAAGTATCTGAAGACGGATTTGAACTCAGGGCCTTCTGACTCCAGGGTTGGTGCTGTAATCACTGTGCTATCTAGCCATCCCTCTATCTTCTTCATAAGCAATGCTATTCTACCTCTCTTTTTATCTGTTATTTATCTTTTGTTTATGCTTATATTCTTCATTAATGTCCTACTATGACATGTCAGTGTACTGTGCAATTGACCTTGAGTTATCAAGGCTTTTCTAGTAAAAACTCTGGAAGGTCCAACCAAATGTACTTTGGATTCCAGGCCTCGCACACAGCAAAGCTATTGTCTCAGAAGTAGGCTGACTTTGTTCAAAGAAACTTATCACCATATTGGCTACAGGGTAATTTGGTTCACTTCAACAAGCATTTATTAAACATCTCTTGGGTTCAAGGCACTGTGTTAACTTCTGGGAATATAACAACTGAACCAAAAAAAAAAAATCCCTACCTTCAAGGACCTTACATTCTGCTGAATGCAGTAGATAAAACAAATGAGAATGTAAAAAATATTCTCATCTATTTTTTGCCCACAGCAAAACTAAATGAGGCATTGCACTGAATAAAATGTTCCTCCCAGCAAAATGTGATCACCTGAAATCTCCTCCTCATGCTATTTAACTCAGGCTTGTATAGTCAACATCTTTCCAACTCCCTCAAGCCTCCTCCCCCCTCTTAGCTGGAGAGTTGGAGGGTAAAGCACTAAATACCTCTCAAAACTTTCCTTTATAGAAGGCAAAATCTGAACTTTACAACTCACTCTGCACTTTCTACCTGTAGCTCTGCTTGCTCTGAACCCCACAGAAAAAGATATCTATTTGCAGGACATTTCCTCACCAGACTCCTCCACAGCAACTACCATCTAATTTCTCTCCCCCCTCTTCCAGCTTCCTTTTTGTGTTGTCTTCCTCCATTAGACTGTCAGGTCCTTGGAGGCAGGGACTGTCTATTCCTTTATTGTATTCCTAGTGCTTAGCACACTGTGTGACACAAAGTAAGTGCTTAAATAACGCTTACTGAATTAAAAGACTCCTAACAAATTTATTTCAACAGTCCTCATCAAATAGCATGGGGATATTGGTAAAAGAATTGGTCTTTGAACCAAGAAGACCTGAGTTCCAGATCTACTGCTGACTCACACTGGCTGCATGATACTGACAAAATTACTTAAACTTTCTACACTCTAGGCAACTCTATACGACTATAAGGTGATGATCTGCATTGATGGAGGAAGTTTCCTCATCTGAAAGATCCATTTCCAATGAAATCACAGGTCCTGTCATTGCCCTTGTTAGGTATACTCTATATTGCTGATCCTACCTTATCAACAATTACTACACTTAGATCCCACTATTCCATCCCTGAGAAGATTGAGACCATATAATGGGACTTGCTTAAACTTCTTGGTATCATTATCCCATCTTATTTTTTTGTTCCTGTGACAGAATAACAACCACCATTTCTAGAGTGTTTTAAGGTTTGCAAAGTGCTGTATATAAGATTTATTCCTTTCATTAATTAGATATTCTACTTTTACCATTGATCTCATTTTCAGGACTGTAATCTCTCATGGCATCAATCAAGGACATGATGAGGGAGAGGCCTTACTATGGAGCAAGGTTCTCCCTCCTATTTGCAATCAGTGGCATTGTTCTGAAAGTGAGGCACATTGGAAAGGGGGAATCCGTAAGACAATTACATAAGGCAGTGCTGGAAAACACCTAGAAGGGAGAGCCTAGAATGAATACCTTGGAACGTTTGATTCCATGAAGAATTCAGAGAAAAGAGAGAGAACAAATAATTATAGGGATTATGAATCAGAGAATGAGGGTCTAGAGTGAACAGAAAGAGAAGCTGCATAATGAAAAGAGTGAGAGAAATCCTTTTTGTAAAGGGAGGGGCAAAATGAAATTTAGAAACTGAGGAGCAGGATTATTTGAAGGGGAGGAGAGGAAGAGGGAATATCAAATGAGAAGAGGGGATCAGAGATGATGGGGGAAAGAGATAATGAGAACAGGGCCACCTTAAAAAAAAACAAAACAGAATTAAGCGACTGAAGGAACGAAATTCTATATTTATAGACGAGGAAACTTGAAACTGAAAATCTTCTGGACGGATAAAAATAATGCATCTATGATAAGAAAGGAAGAGGTCAAATGGGGAAAAAACATCTTGTATTAAATTTTCCTGGTAAAGGTTTGGTTTCCAGGATACATATGCACAGACACACAGACACACAAACATTCACATGTGTGCATGCATGTGTGTATATATGTTTGTATGTGTTCATACATGTAGATATACACACAAACATATATATGCATATATATACATACATATATATATATCGTTACTCACTAAATTACCAAATCAAAAAAAACCTACAAGCTCTTACAATTTTTTTTTCCTCTTTAACACATATTCTATCAAAAGAATAAGAATATGGCAGAAGGAAAGAAAATAGTGGGAGTAGATATGCAGGGACTTAGCCAAGTTGCCTTAAGCAAAACAAAGTTTGGCTTCCCTGTGCTCTTTCAGCGTGTGTGAGATATTTGTGACTCTGTTGATGAGCTTTGATACAAAGCAAGAAAAATAATTTAAGTGGTACAAGTAGAAACTCTTCCTTGAAACAAACAAGGATAAATCACCAAAACAAATCAACACATGGCTATGTCTGACAACATATGTCTCTTTCCCTATTTTAATCCATTACTGATCAGTTAAGAGATGGAAGGTGCATTCTATCAGTCTTTTGATGTCATTAATGTTTTTTTCTTTGTCACATTATATCCTAAGACCTATTTCTCCACATTTACTTTCATTTTAATGAAAATAATTGCCATCAAACATAAAAAATGCAAACACACATATAACTCAAGATTTTTTTTTTCAAAGAAAAAATGAGATACTGAAACTATCTTGGGTTGCCATGAAGCTCTGGGGTCTGAATGAGCAAGTTGCAATGACAGAAGCAGCAGGAGGATGCTTTCAGAACTGCTGCTGTCTTTGAACCTCAAGCACCCAGCCGATACATTCAATAGCATTTTAGAGATGGCTGGGATTCCTCTCAGGTTTTAAATTCTGTTAAAAATTCTAACCAAGGGTGTTAAACTGCTACTGATTTAGCTTTTTCTTTAAACAGAATACTGAAACCCAAAATGATTCCAGCCACACCTTTGAAGTGTTGTTGAACATGGCAACTGAGTAGGGGGTGGGAAGGAGTAGAGGTGGGAATCTAGCAGAGTTTAAAAAGAACTGCATGACTTGAGCTACATTTGCTAAGCCTCTGTATGATTTGGAAAGCAAAAAAAAAAAGCTTAAAAATAGTGGAGCACCAACATACACAGTTTAAACAAAGTTTTGTGGGTATTCAGTGCTTTGCCATTTCAAAGCACTCAGTTTTGGCTCTAACAAGAAAATACAAGGTTCAAGCAAGATGCTTGACCTCTGACTCTTCACCCATAATCAGAGCTTTGTTCCAGCATCCACATATGCTCCTGTTATGTTATGTGGAAAAATTTATTTTGGAATATATTTGATGTAAGTAATGTGATGTGATAAAATGTTTGATTTATAGTCCAAAGTCCCCGGCTTGAATCCTACTCCTATTTAACACTTCAGTGATATTGAGTAATCAATAGGTATTTATAAAACACCTACTATGTGCCAGGTACTAATGAAGGACCTTAGAGATCAAAAGTACCAAAGGAGCACTGTCTCTGCCCTTAGGCAGCATACATACTGCTATCTAAAACACAACCACTCTAAATCTTTTTTTTTTAATGTAAAATGAGGGAATAGGGAAGAACAAGATAGCACCCAAAGGTTCCTTCAACTCTCAATTGATCTTCTATGAACCTTCAAAATCTGTGATTCTGTGACTGAAACACAGGATGGGTAAATTTGGACAGAGTAGGAAGGGATAATGATAAAGTTTACTTAGTTGATAAGTTTGCCAATGAGAATATATGCCTGAGTAGGGAAACTGCATTGAGGCAGTCAAGGGATAAGCACTAGTATATTAAGCTCTGGAATGGCGTGCTCTGTCTTGGGGGGGGGGGAAGGAGGAGGGACCAAGAGGAGGTCTTGAATAGGAGGAAAGATATAATGTCATAGATAAATTTCAACTCTTCATCCATTTTATGAAATATTTATCCTTGGATAGTTTTAAAGGTAAAATCTACACTTTCCTTGATTTTAATACTTCTGGAAAACAGGCATTATGTTACATACTCTCAGTGAGTTTAAGTTTTCTTATGTATAAAATACTTGGGTTGGACTAGATTAATTCTAAGAGAACTTCTACAAAATGCCAGGATTTGGTGTAAAACATTTATTGATCTCTCTCTCTCTCTCTCTCTCTCTCTCTCTCTCTCTCTCTCACACACACACACACACACACACACACACACACACACACACACACACACACACACAGGAATACCCACAAACCAGCATGCTAGGTGAAATAACATCACAGGATGTAGTTGGTTCAACATTTTAAATGCAAAGCAGAGCAAGAGCAGTTGAGCTGTGAAAAAATGAAAGAAACAACTACTGTACATAGTTCCAGTGAGGACTTTCAGTCTCTGTCCTATGACATTGTACTGCTCAACATCACATTGAAACCTGAGGATGGGTTAACTAATTAATGGCCATGTTCTTAAGCAAATTATAGAAACTCTGGGAGGCAAGATGGTCCTCTTCTGAAGTTATTAAACCTAGGTAATATCTTCTGCACAATGTTTCACTAATAGAATTTCTCTTACTTGTAAGGATTCATAATTATATCTCTGAACTAGTGCTGCTCTTAGGAGGCTATGCCCAAGGCAGGGGAGGGAGAAAAAAAAGCAGAAGACTGTAGAGAAAAAATAAAAAAATAAATAAGACTGTCCTTGCATTCATGGAATCACAGTAGGTAGAGAAGGGCAATGAGTACTACCCTTCTGACATTTGACAAGATGTCCAATCTCTCCCTACATATGATACTATGGAGAAGTCAGTGATTCTTCAGTGTCCTCTTACAAGTCAGTGGAAAGGACATCTTGAAAATTCCCTTGAAAGTTCCTGAATGAGAGGGAGGAGCCAAGATGGCAGCATAGAAGCAGAAAAATTTCACAGCTCTGCCACAACCACCTCAAATGCCCATAAATATGACTCTAAACAAAATTTTAGGTGTCAGAACTAACAAAATTACAGAAAAACACAACTCCCACTGAAGGCAGCTCAGCAGGCGGGACAGGAAGGGCTCATCACAGCACCCTGGGAGACAAAACCAGCCCAGCCTGAAACCACGGCTTGGCCCCGGGGCCACCAGTACAATGTGGAGCTGCAGCCTTCAGGAGAGTGGATCAGCGGCAGCTGTGGCAATTTCCAGAATTATCACCCATAAGAAACAAGGACTAAGTGAAAGGTCAGTGGTACTTGGCTAAATTTGGGAGAGAAAAAATGTGTCTAGCTGAACTGCCCCCAGGGCAAGGAAGCAGCAGAAGGGGCACAGCCACCTCCATGTGGCTACTTCAGACCTTGCAACTTGCCAATTGCAGGGGGGCCAAGTGATCATTCAGAGGCTAAGTGCTCTTGCCTTGAGCTGCCTGGAAACAGATCGTGGTGATGGGTGATGGTCCTGGGCTGCATTTTCAGTGAGTCAAAGCTGGTGGGGGCTGCAGCAGTCTCCTAATAGCTCAGCACCTGTGAAAACCCCAGTGATTTTAGACAGAACTTTCCCCTCTGGAAGCAGAGTTCTACTGAGTACAAAAGTCAAGTAATTGACTGGAAACATGAACAGCCAAATGAAGCAAAGCAAACCCAGCAATGCAACTTTAGATTCTTGTTTTGGGGACAAAAAGGATCAAAGCATGGAAAGGGAGGAAGACAACACAGTCAGAAACTCCCGTACCAAAAGCTTCCAAGAAAAATGTAGACTGGATACAAGCCATGGAGCAGCTTAAGAAGGATTTTGAAAACCAAATAAGAGAAGTGGAGGAAAAATTGGAAAGAGAAATGAGAATGATGCAAGAAAATCATGAAAAGAGAGTCAACAAGCTGACTGAAGAAAATAACACCTTAAAAAATAGACTAACTCAAATGGCAAAAGAGGCCCTAAAAGCCAGTGAGAAGAAGAATGCCTTAAAAAGTTGAATTTGCCAGATGGAAAAAAGATCTCAAAAGCTTTCTGAAGAGAATAATTCCTTCAGAATTAGAGTGGAACAAATGGAAGCAAATTAGAGTGGAACAAATGGAAGCTTTATCAGAAATCAAGAAACAATTAAATAGATCCAAACAAATGAAAAATAGGAGGCAATGTGAAATATCTCCTTGAAAAAACCACTGAACTGGAAAATAGATCCAGGAGAGATGACTTAAAAATTTTTGGACTACTTAAAAGCCATGATAAAAAAAGAACCTAGAAAGCATCTTTCAATAAATTCTCAAGGAAAATGCCCCAATATTTTAGAACAAGAGGGCAAAATAGAACTTGAAAGAATTCACTGATCACCCATTGAAAAAGATCCCCAAAAGAAAACTCCTAGGAATGTTATTGCAAGGTTCTGGAGTTCCCAGATCAAGGATAAGATATTACAAGCTGCCAAGAAGAAACAATTTGAATATTGTGGAAACACAATTAGGATAGCCCAGGATCTAGCAGCTTCTACATTATGGGACCAAAGGACATGGAATATGATATTCCAGACATCAGGGGAGCTAGGATTAAAACCAAGAATCACCTACCCAGCAACATTGAGTATAATGTTCCAGGGGAAAATATGGCCATTCAGTGAGGTGGAGGACTTTCAAGCATTCTTGGTGAAAAATACAGAACTGAAAAGAAAGTTTGACACTCAAATACAAGAAGCATGAGAAGGTAAACATGGAAAAGAAATCATAAGGAACTTATAAAAGTTGAACTATTTACATGCTCACATGGAAAAGTGACAATTGTAAGTTATGAAATTTTTCTCAGTATGAGGATAGGTGAAGGGAATAATAATGTATATATATATATATATATATATATATATATATATATATATATAT
>JAQQSV010016281.1:0-11877 GCA_028646515.1 Pseudochirops corinnae | reverse complement strand
CTTCCTTCTTTTCTTCCTTCTGCCCTCTTTCCTTCCTTCCTTCCTTCCTTCCTTCCTTCCTTCTTCCTTCTTTTTTTCCTTCCTTCCACCCTCTTTTCTTCCTTTCTTCCTTCCTTCTTCCTTCTTTTCTTCCTTCCTTCCTCCCTCTTTTCTTCCTTTCTTCCTTCCTTCTTCCTTCTTTCCTTCCTTCCTAAATTAAAGAGAGGAATTTTTGCCTCTTTCAGTACTTGGGAGGCTATTCATCTAACTGATAAGCTAGAAGACACCTAGAAGAGGCAAACAAAACGACAAAGGACCCTCCAGCTCTCACCACAGGAAACCCAGTTGAAGGACCTGGGAATGATCAGCTTGGAGAAGAGAATAGTTGGGGGAGACAAGCAACAGAACAACTGTCTTTCAGTTCTTAAAAGAGCATCAAATGGAAGAAGAGATAGAATTATTCTGCTTGACTTCAGAAGACAGAAGTAGGAGAGGGGATTACCTATGACTAAGAAGCAGATTTAGATTGAGTGTTAGGAAGAAGTTCCTAAGAATTTGAGTCAGGGGCAGCTAGGTGATACAGTGAATAGAGCACTGGCCCTGGAGTCAGGAGGACCTGAGTTCAAATCCGGCCTCAGACACATAGCACTTACTAGCTGTGTGACCTTGGGCAAGTCACTTAACCCCACTTGCCCTCCAAAAAGCAAAAAGACAAAAAAAAGAATTTGAGCCATCCCAAGTTGGAAGGCTTACCTCAAAAGGTAATGAACCTTCACAACCAAATGAAAAAAATGCTCTAAATCACTGATAATATGAGAAATTAGAATCAAGACAACCTAGAGACCCTCATACCCTGAAAACTGGCAAAGATGACCCCCAAAATGACAACACTCCATGTTGGAAGGTTGTGGAAAGATTGGCACACTAATACATTGTTGGTGGAGCTGTGAAATGATCCAACTATTTTGGAAAGCAACTTGAATTTATGCAAATAAAGTGTCTAAAATATCCATGTCCTTTGAAACAGAGACTCCATTACAGACCTTAGACCCCCAAGGAAGCTCTTGAGAAGAAAAATCCCCATATACTCCAAATTATGTATCCAGCACTTTTTTATGATAGCTAAAAATTGGAAACAAAGTAGGGAACAAAGTCCACCCATATACACAAATTGGTGTATATCAGTGGTTCTCAACCTTCCTAATGCCACGACCCTTTAATACAGTTCCTCATGTTGTGGTGACCCCCAACCATATAATTACTTTTGTTGCTACTTCATAACTGTGATTTTGCTTCTGTTATGAATCTATCTGATATGCAGGATGTATTTTCATTGTTACAAATTGAACATAACCCACAGGTTGAGAACCGCTGGTGTATATGAATGTAATGGAATATTATCACTGTAAGAAACTATGTATGTGACTACAGAGAAACATTGAAAGATCTATACAAACTGATACAGAGTGAAATAAGCCAAGCTAAGAAAACAGTATTCACAGTAACTGCAACAATTTCAAGGGAAAGAACAGCGCACCAAAAAATCAGAATTAACTGTAACAAAATCATAAAGATCAACTGGGACTCAAGAGATATGAGAAGACACCCCGCACCTAACCCTTCATGCAGGTGGGAGGTCCGCAGGTGTTCCACATCGCACGTTTCAGACTTTTTCAAAGTATAATCAGTTTCAGTGTTTCTATGGACCGTCTATGTTCTGTTGTATTTTTATTTATTTTGTTAATATTTACATTTTAATCTGGTTTCAGCGGGGAGTGTTAAAGGTTCATTGCCCAAATGTTTGACTCCTCTGCTCTAAGACACTGACTCATTCATCTATTGAAGAATCTTTTAGGTAAGATAAAGTTGTTGAATTAGTTACAAATCCATTTTGTAAAATAAATAATATACCTGTTTGGTAAAATTGAGATTTTTTTTTTTTAGAGTTCAAGTTTGTCTTAAACGAGGTTACCATGAAGCCATCCTCAGACAGGTATTGTCAGAGTTAAGGCAGGAAAGGAAAATAATGGAGGACGGTCTGTCTCTGATTAAATATGTGCCTTCACTTTCTAACGGTTGGTTGGTTTTGTCCTTCGTTCTCAAAGAGGACCAAAATGACATCACTATGCTAAAGTCAAGTTTCAGTGTGTCTGACTGTGATCGATCAGACCAATATGAGCTCAGAATGCTCTACCACGGGTTAGGCACAAATAGTCCATGTGAACATTTGGGATGGATTCTCTAAATTTGCCTGGCTCGCATTTCTTTTGAGCTATCTCAGTTCTACTTCACTCATAGCGCATAGCACCTTGTTTAGTGAGGACATGCCATACGGGGCAGTTCTGTGCCAGTATCTCTCATGTCACACAATCAATTCCTGAGTTCTTTAGAGAGATCTTGAGAATATCTTTGTATCTCTTCTTCTGACCACCATGTGAGCACTTGCCCTGTGTGAGTTCTCCATAAAATAGTTTTTTCGGCAAGTGTACCTTTGGCATTCAAACACGGTGGCCAGCCTGTCAGAGTTGTAGAGTCTGAATGCTTGGCAGGGACCTCAGTGTCTGGTATCAAGGTCAGCTACTGCACCGATGGTAAATTCTTCAACTTGAAAAGGCTACAAGCCGAAACCAAAGTGGAGGAATGTTGGTGCGTGATTTTCTGTTTGTAGATAACTGGGCACTCGGTGCAGCCTCTGAAGCTGAGATTCAACAAAGTTTGGATCATTTCTCTGCTGCTTGTGCTAATTTTGGCCTAATAATTAACACCAAGAAAACACAGGTGCTCCATCAGCCAGCACCACATCACCCATATGTGGAACCGTTGGTTACAGCAAATGGAGGTGTTTTGAATGCTATGGATAAGTTCACTTACCTTGGCAATGTACTTTACAGAGATGTACACATTGATAACAAGGTTGATGCAAGAATTGCCAGAGCTAGCTCAGTGTCTGGGAGGCTCGGAAGGAAGATGTGGGAGAGAAAAGGGATTACACTGCCTACCAAACTGAAGGTCTACAGAGCTGTGGTGCTGACCTCATTGTTCTAACAATGAACAATTATCCAAAAGTGAGAGATGCTGCCTTGTCAGGTAGACAGCCAGGTGCTGACCTTCCCTCCACCCACCCACCCCCGCCCCGCTTTTTCTCCTCCAAAAAAAAATAATATTTGTCTTTTGGGATGGTTATCTGGGAGAGGGAGAATAGGGGATGCATGAGATACTATGGTGATGTAAGAAACAGAAAATATCAATACAATTTTATTTTAAAATGGAAAAAAAGGGTAATGAGCTCCCATCGCTGGAGATCTTCACATAGTAGCTGAATGGCCACTTCTCAGGGATTTTGTAAAGGGCCTTTTGGTCAGATATGGTTTAGACCAGGTGAGATCCCTTATCACTTTGAGATCCCATGATCACAGCAACCCAATAAAATTGTCAACATCCTCAGCAAAGCATCATAGAAATGATTATTAAAATCAATATGAGAGAAAAAGTTCAGCCTTAAAAATGACAGCCAGCCGTGTGTTTTCCTTCCAGGGCAGTGAACGTGCTGTGGGGAGCTTTTGTTGCTCTCTGAGCACCTGCTTAGCTAAAATCTGTAACAACGTGGGGGAGTCCCGTCCCCCCCACACGTGGAGACAGGCGGTATCTAATCTGGTCATCTGGGGACTTCTGCTAGAATCTAAGCAGTGAAATCCAGTGTGGGCACTTGGGAGCAAGCATTCTGCTCTGTCTACAGCAGATGGATACCAGGTTTCTGTGGAAATTCAGGATTTCTCTCAAAAGAAGTCATGTTCGAGTGAATTTGATCTCTGCTATGAAACTCTCCATCATCCTGGGGAAGATTGGTATTTTCTTAGTGCTTTCTAGTTATGTTTTAGGGGACAGAGTACAGGACTTTGAGTCAGAAAGACTTCATCTCTTTAGGCCACAGGCAATTCCTAAAGTTTATGAGTTAAGTTATAGACTGGCTCCATGTTGTCTGGGTGGAAGAGGTCTTCTTCACTGTGGAATTTCCCTTTTGGAGTTGTGTTAAGTTGTGCTACAGCTAACCAGGGCACAGGTTTTCTGATGGCTTATCTCATGAAAGGAGAGTATAGTGGATAGAGCCTGGTACCTGGAAAAATGGATGCCTTGATTCTCATCCTACCTAAGATGCTCATTTGAGGTATAATCATGGACAGGTCACTTTCTAGAATCATAGAATAATACCTCCAGTCTATGTCCATAGGAATCTCTGCTATTCCATCCTTGCCAAGGCCACACAGATTCTGCCGGCAATTTACATGGAGGGGAAAGCACCATCTCTTGGTGTGGTCCATTCCACTTTTGGACAACCCTAATTGTTAACAAGTTTCTATTCCTGAAACCAAGCCTAAATTGGTTTCTTTGCAGATTTCATTCATTCTTCAAAATTCTGCTCTCTGAGGCTAACCATAAAGGAAAAGACCCATCTACTCCTTCCTCCATATGACAACCCTTCAAATATTTGAACAAATGTTTGAGCTCTCATATCCCTCCTGAGTCTTCTCTTCTCCAAACTAGATGTCCCTAATTCCTGCAGCCGATTCCCATAGGCTGTGGACTTAGGGTTCTTCCCCATCTTGGTTGCCTACCTCTGAGTGTTCCCAGATTATCCATTTCCTTCCTGAACCTTAGGAGCAGGGACTCTTTTGTGTTCGCCTTTGTCTACCCAGCATGAAGCACAGTGCCTAGCGCGTAGTAAGACCTTAATAAAAGCTTGTTGGTGATTGATTGGATAAATTGTGTCCAGAGAAGAGCACAATATGTGGACTAACCAGAACAGAGGATAAAGAGGGACTGTCACCTCCTTATTTCTGGAAATTGCCTTTCTTAATGTAGCCCAAAACATTAGTTTTTTTTTTAATCTGCCTCATCTCACTACTGACTCATAATGAGCTCTCAGTCCACTAAAATTCCCAGATCTTTTTTCAGAAGAACTTCTGTCTAAACATGACTGCCTCTTGAGATGGAATAGGGAGAAGGGGGAGAAAGGACATGCCAGCTATGGGGAGACCACCTGGATAAAGCCATGGAGGTAGGAGATGGAATTGCATCCACAGGAACAGCTAACAGCCCAGTTTGACTGGAGTAAAGAGTGAAGCAAGTAAGGGGATTCACCGAAAGATGGTCAAGGGAGAAATGTCCAGCATTTGGATCCCACCTTGGACATTTACCAGCTGTGTGACCCTGGACAAAGCATTCAACCCACACAGCCTCAGTTTTTTCCACTTATTAAATGGGGAAAATAGTAGCAGCTACCTTATGGAGTGTGAGAATCACATAGGATAAAGTGCTTTGAAAACCTTAGTGCTCTACATAATTGCCAGCTGTTAAGTGATGCAGGGAATAGAGCGCTGGGCTTGGAATCAGGAAGACTCATCTTCAGGAATCCAAATCTGGCCTCAAACACTTACTAGCTGTGTGATCCTGGGCAAGTCACTTAACCCTGTTTGCCTCAGTTTACTCATCCATAAAAACGAGACAGAGAAGAAAATGGCAAACTAGTCCAGTATCTCTGCCAAGAAAACCCCAAATGGGGTCACAAAGAGTCAGACATGACTGGAACAACTGAACAACAGCATGATAAATACCTTTTTGGTTTTCAGAGAATTTTCACAAACAGTATCACTGATATTGATTGAGTGTGTACCATGTAGGCAGCCTCGTGTCAGGGTTCAGTACTTAAGCGTTAGACATGATACAAGGAACAATCTTTGCCCTCAAGGAGTTTACGGTCTACTCAGCAAGTTAAGACGTGTTTACATAAAAATGTAATTAACCATATACAAGTTTCAGATAAGTGGTTGGAACAGATTATAAAATAAGGGAAATCTGGAGGAGAAAGATATGATTATTGTGAACAGAGGTGGTCCTGATATGCCCCAGGATGGTCTAGGCATTGAAATAGGGTCCTTCTTTACTTCTACATCATACTGAGCTTCCTATAAGACTCAACTCAAGCATGACCTTCTTCAGGAGTGCCTGGTCCTGGCTCTACCACTCTCTCCTCAGCTTCTAAGGTTACCCTTGGTCTACTCTCTCTATATCTTGGACATCTATATCATGTGCCATCTTTGATTCATCTGTGTCTATGTTGACTCCCCCATTAGATTAGAAGCTTCTTAAGAACAGAAACCATGTTTTTCCTTTTCTTTGTATTCCTAGATCTTAACAGTGCCTGGCACATAGTAAATACTTAATGTTTATTGGTTAATTGATGGTTTCTCCAGAGCCAAGCTCCTCCAACATCCTGGGGGTGGGGGGAAAGGATGTGTAGGATGTGTACATAAGTCTGCAAAAGACGAGGGAGGGTTTATGAACTGGAGGTTTTGTATCATTCCAAGAGATGCCAGGGATGAGGATGAGAGTCATATCATAGAAAGGATGATGGACAAGGAGATAGAATACCTAGCTAACTTGCAGACAGGGCCACAAACAGCCAGCCAAGAGGATGAAAAGTGTGTAGGATGAGTCTCTGACCCATTTATTGAGACAAAGATGGAAAGAGAGAGAAGAAGCTGGCTAATCATGGTATTTTTGGTATTAGCAGTCTCACAGCATTGACCTGCTAGGGAATCTAACAAATTGGATGGATGGCAAACAGAAAACCAAATTGGATGATTTTAATTGAGGCTAAGTTCTGGGACTGACAGATTTCTTTTTGTTAAGGACATATCTGATCATTTACTTTTCCCAAATTATTATTTTTTGTCTCCACTAACAAGTTTTGACTGTGTTATATCACTTCTGCTTTTTGTCTTTATTTTGTTTTGTTTTTCATTTTATTTTTTATTCTGAACTTAACAAGCACTAAATAAAACAAGTATTTCCACCTACATTTTAGAAAAGGAGAAGATTGTACATAAAACTGTGACTATTCGGCAGAACTTGCTTTTCTTCAAAAGCATATAATACATTTAGTATATAACTTTCTTTTTTTCTTTTTGGAGGGCAATTGGGGTGAAGTGACTTGCCTAAAGTCACACGACTAGTAAGTGTGCCAAGTGTCTGAGGCCAGATTTGGACTTGGGTCTCCCTGACTTCAGGGCTGGTGCTGTATTCACTGTACCACCTAGCCACCCCTGGTATATAACTTTCAAAGCTGCCCTGATTGTCTGAGATTCCATCTGTCCTCTGCTTCCTTTTGCCACCAAACTTTTAGAATTAGTGACCTACCCTCCCTATTTCCATTTACTCATCACTCCTTAAGTCCTTGGCTTTCTACCCTCACTATTTCCTTTCATTCATCTACATCTATCCATCATCCATCCATCCATCCATCCATCCATCCATCCATCCATCTACCCATGCAATAAACATTTTACTGAAAACACTCTCAAAATAGTCATCAGAGACCTCTCAGTTTCCAAATCTAGTGTTTTTTCTCAATCCTCATCCTTTTCTCTATAGCACCTGAAACATTGTTGACCTTCTTGACAAAAAAAAAAAAAAAAAAGATTAAGAACTCCTGGAAATGCCTGACAAGTTCAGGTAGGAGATTACATTATTGGAAATAAGGAAGGATACACCTATTTTCTGAAGTTGATCAATTTTCAGACTTCAAAAATTACCTTCTAGTATCTTTCACTGTGACTAAATTTCCTTCTAAAAATGTAATCACAGAGGGAAAGTCTTTCCAATTTCCTCCTGGGGCCCTACTGCTTCTCTCAATATGATGGACAAGGACAAGTGTGAAGCTCTGCTGTTATGTACTTAGGCTACAGTCTTGGTCCAGGAGAACTTGTGATTTGCCAGTAAGAAGGAGCTGTCCCCATCACCCTCCCTAGGGACCTCACCCTCTTACACAGTGCTTGAGTTTAGAGAGCTGCCTGGAGATACTGAGAAAGGTGAAGCAGTTTGCCAAGTATCACGCTGCAGAGATTTGTCAGAGTCAGGACTTGAACCCAGATCTACCTGACTCCAAGGCTGGCTCTCTGTCCACTATGCCATGACTGCCTCTCCGTTGATGTAGTGAGGACAAAGTGCACCCGTCATCCTTGCCAGCAACATGAAGAGCTTGGGTTGCCTTCAGAGATATCATTTTGCTTATTGCCTTCAAATCCCTGCATGGACTCCCTGGAAAATCTCCAGACTGGACATCCTGGAAGGTTGTGAGGCAAAGATGATGCAACCAGAATGTAAGCTTCCTGAGGGCAGGGATTGTTTTGACTTTTGTCATGCTGTAGTCCCAGCATCTAGCACAATGCCTGGCCCATAATCAGCCCTTAATTAATTCTTGTTGAATTGAATTAGATGGAATATTAGACTTGGAGCTAGGGGAACCTGAGTTCCTACCTTGCCTGGGACATTTACTGACTATGGGATATCAACATGGACAAGTTAATTAACTGTTAGGAGCCTCAGCAGTATGATAAAATATTTTGTAATCCTAAAAATTCCATATAAATGGGTGTTATTGTTATTGTTGTTATGGTGAGAATAATACCTGTACTTTCTACCCCATAGTAGGTTCGAGGAAATGTATGGGAAGGGTTTTGTAAACTTTAAATAGCTATCTATTATCATCAGCCAACTCCATCCTGTAGGTGCAAGCACTCTAGCTGAAGTGCATCTAGCCCTTAGGATTCTGGGGATTCAAGAAATAAAAACAAGAAGCTTTTCCTTATTTTGGGACAAAAATTGGCCTCCTTGCCATTTCCATCCAGCTGTACCTCACTATACTTGGGCAGGTGATTTAAAAACAAACCAACCCCAGCAGAGGACTTTTCATTTACCCCTATTAGATCTCCTTGTTAGCTTCTCTCTCCCTGTAACTTCTACCCATCGGTCCCACTTCTGCCCTGTGGGGCCAAGTAGAACAAGTGACAAGATACTGGATTGTCTAGAAAATAGGTCATTCTCTGCTCCTGTGTCCATCCCATCCCCCTCATTTATTTTTGGACTCTTTCATAGTATTTCTCAGCGTGTGTTGCTTAAGTGGTGCACATAGCCGCTGGCATCTCTGACCCTGTCCTCAAGGAAGGGACTCGAAACAATACCCAGATGCTCATCAGATGCTTCCTCCAGCTCCAAATAGCTGCTGTATCACTTTGTAGGCTGTACAGAGCACTAGATGAAGGCTAGCTTTTCATCCATGCTGTGGATAGCACCTAAACTTTATCCTTTCCTTGTCCAGCAGAGGAGGAGGGGGGAAGGAGAAGCCCTCATCTGAAAGAATGCCAACAGACCTTGGAGGACCCGGGTTCACATTTTACCTTTAACACCCTCTTACTATCCCTGTGAGACTGGGCAAAATCACTTAACCTCTCTGAGCCTCAATTTTCCCTTCTGTGAAATTAGGACATTGGACTAGATGGTCTCTGAGGTCTCTTAGAGTCTGTATGTATGTTGGGGTGGGGCTTGGGGGTGGGGAGTGCTTGGTTGTATGTCCTTATAGCACAATTCCCCTTCCCTGATGGCTATATGGTGATTCATTCAGACTTTTCAGGCACAATGATCTTTGTGCTAAGGTTACTTTGAATTCTTGCTGAGCTCTGGTCCTGGCCTTTTAGGATCATAGCCAGTCCCCACTAGGGCCATGCAGACTGTCATATTAAAGTCAGCCCATGCTCTTTACAATGATCAAATCAATTCAATGAGCATTTCTATGTGCCTTGTATTCTTCTAGGGGCTAGAGTTGAAAAGTCAGAAAGATTAAATAGTCTCTGCCCACAGGAAGCTTACATTCTCTAGGGTGAAAACAATATGGACATAGATATATAAGGATGGAGTATATACGATGTAAATACCAGGTAATGGGGGGGATATGGGGAAAGACTCTAATAACTGGGTGGAGGTATCAGAAGAAGCTTTGTATAAGGTGGTATTTGAGCTGGGCTTGGAAAGGAGCTAGGGCTTCCCAGAGGCAGAGTGTTTCTGGCATGGGGAACCATTTGTGCAAAAATACAAAGGTGGGAGGTAGATACTACAGGATCTAAACCTGGGAGAGTTATCCAGGTCAGCCCCCTCACTTTGAAGATGAGGAAACTGAGGCACAGAAGGGTTGTGACTTACCCAACATCATATAGATAGTAAAGGGCAGAGACAAAATTCTAACCCAGATCCTCTGACTTTGAATTCAGCATTCTTTCCACTTGACCATTCTGCCTCAATAAGAGGAACAGTATGGAGGCCAGTTTGGTTTGAACACAGAGTATGAGAGGGTGAATGATATGAGAAGTGGAAGGGAAGATTAGTGCCAGAGTGTGAAGCATTTGAAATGTCAAACCAAGGAGACTGCATTAATGCCTGGGGGCAAAGGGGAATCATTGAAACTTCTTGAGGAGTGACCTGGGCATTTCTGTGCTCTAAGAAGATTGTTTTGGCAGCTGTGTGGGTGATATATTGAAGAGGGGCAGAAGGCAGACCGGTTCAACAAACATTTATAAACATCTATTAGGTGTAAGTCAGTCATAATCAATGAACTCTTTTTAAATACCTGTGTGTGCCAGGCACTGTGGTAAGGCACTGAAGATACCAAACCAACAAAGGAACAAACAAACAACAACAACAAAACCGTCCCAAGGAGCTCACAATCTAATGGGGAGACAATAAGCAAACCAATGTGTATGAACAAGATAGAGGCAAGATTCACTTGGAGATGGTGTGATCATCAGAGGGGCAGGTACTGGCATTAAGGAAGATCTGGAAAGGTAGAAGGTGGGTGCTGAAGGAAGCCAGGAAGCAGAGATGAGGAGGGAGAGAATTCCAGACCTCCAGGACAGCCAGGGAAAATGCCTGGAGCCTGGACATGGAGTGTCTTGGGCCAGGAGGCCAGTGTCACTGGGTCAGAGAGTTCTTGTTAGGGACTAAGGTGTAAGAAGACTGGCAAAGTCAGAGGGACCTAGATTATGAAGTGCTTTGAATGCTAGGCAGAGGATTTATATTTGATTCTGGAAGTGATAGAGAACCTCCAGTATTTATGAAGTAGGGAGGTAGCATGATCAGACCTTCATAGGAAGATTAATTTGATAGCTGAATGGAAGATTAACTGGAGTGGGGAGAGATCTGAGCCACTTAAGAGACCAAACAGCAGGCTATTGCCATAGTCCAGGTGTGAGGTGGTGAAGGCCTGCACCGGGGCAATGACTGTGTCAGAGAAGAGGAGG
This sequence comes from Pseudochirops corinnae, assembly GCA_028646515.1. Classification (NCBI taxonomy): domain Eukaryota; kingdom Metazoa; phylum Chordata; class Mammalia; order Diprotodontia; family Pseudocheiridae; genus Pseudochirops; species Pseudochirops corinnae. The sequence continues at coordinate 769 of JAQQSV010016281.1, read as the reverse complement.
AGACATGTACAAAGTCATGAAGGTAGACTCTGCCTCTTTCTACCTATGTGACATTGGGTAAGTCACAGTTCTTCTGAGCCCCAGTTTCCTCATCTTCCTAACTTCTCTATTACTGGTGAGAACACCACCACCCTCCTAGTTATCCAAGCCCTAAACCTGGGTCATCTTCAGCTCTTTACTCTCTCCCAACTCCGACAATGGCCAAGCTGAGGATGACCCAGGTTTAGAGTCTGCCAGTAATAGGGAAGTTAGGAGACAGTAGAGTTACTGGCTTGATCAGCAAGTCACTGTGCCAAGTGCTGTGGCTAGAAAGACAGATGAAACCAACCCTGTCCTCAAGGAGCTTCTGTTCCACTGGGCAACTGCCCAAAATTATTCACTTTAGATAAACTCCTGATCTTAGATCAGTTCCATTTCTGAGCATAGTACAGAGCAAAGTGAAGGAAAAGGCCACTCAGGAAAATCAGTTTGACCAATAAAGATAAAAGAAGGATGCAATTTGCATTTACGCTGGGTTAGGCCAACTTCAAAACTTCTTTCTGTCCTGAATTTCCTAGCCTTCCGTCTCCTACTCTCTCATTTTAACGGAACCTGCCCTTTGACTTCGTTAAAATCCCAAGTCCTGAAATGACAAATGCTGGAGAGGATGTGGAAAAATTGAAACACTAATGCATTGTTGGTGGAGTTGTGAATTGATACAACCATTCTGGAGAGCAATCTGGAACTATGCCCAAAGGGCTATAAATAATTGCATACCCTTTGACCCAGC